>JAYMTF010000986.1:0-27517 GCA_036897485.1 Pelargonium nanum | reverse complement strand
GGTGGGCTGACGGCCCGGCGCTTATAATAAAAAAAAAAAAAAAAAAAACCATGAAGCAATAATGCAACACAGCTTCTTCTGCTAGGCAATACCCCATCAGTAACCTTGTACAGATTGACTCAAAGTTTATAGCACTTTTCACTATATCACCTTCATGCATACATCCTCAATAACCATGACAAAACAATGTAATATAGTTTATTAAGATAAGCAGAACCCATCAGTGTTTCTAAATCAGTCATAGACAAAATGATTCAATAAGCTTCCTTTCTTAACTACATAGATTGGCTCTAAATTTATAGCATTTTCCAGTTCACAATATCACCTTCATATAGACATTAGAATGTAGAGGACAATATGGTAACTGAGAAAACTTTATATTAGAACGAAGCTGAATAAAGATATAGTAAAAAGGGAATGAGGAAACTAAAAGGGCATAATTATTTTTAGAGATGAAGCAAAATAAAGAGAGATACTCCTAGAGTATACAAATTTGAATTGACAAGCCCTATTTGTGTGTGCAGGGTGCAAGTGGAACAGCAAGAGATATAACCTTGTGAACTAGAATAGTCCCCGCCAAACCTCTTCGCCCAGTTATGCCTCGAGGTGGAGGCAAGGCACAATCATCCCCAACAATTACGGTCTACAAGGTCAAAGGAAAATTTCATTACTTCAATTCTCTATCTTTGATGATGCATTAGATGATAGGATAGCAAAACAAAAGGAGAAATTACCTCTACTTTATAACCTTCAGATTTTGCTTGCTCAGCTGCCAAGCCAAAATTTAAACGATCGCCAGTATAATTCTGTTGTAAACATAAGACAAGAAATTTAAGTTATGTTATAATCCGGCAATACTCATCAACTGCACTTCTCATTTTGAGACACATGGATATAGTCCTTATATCTACTTCTTGTAGAGGAGTCGGGAGAAGGTCATTATACAATAATACCAGCCAACAAAAAATCACCAAACACCTAAAATATCAGACTTCAAAATAACAAAAGTAACATACTTCAATTGCTTAGTTCAGGGATATAAATACCTTAACAATCAAGAGACATCCCATTGGACCAGTTACAGCACGGATGCCCTAAAGACAAAATATATTATAAGTAAGATGCATGATTATCTAATAGAATAATGGCTTAAACTATATGATTCTTCCAGTCTTCGTATAATATCAACAAATAACAAGGAACCTTACAGCTAAAATTGAATCAACTTGAGGAGATGCAAAAACATCTCCGCAGATTGCTGCTGTTAGCATCCCTTCCCCCACAAATCCAGCATGTGCAGGCTCATGCCCACTGCCACCTCCTGTATTAATAAATTCTGAGTTTTTTTATAAGAGTTCCCAAGCGATTAAAGTAAATTGTATCATTCAGCTAAGAGTTCATTAGAATTTTTCAAGTTTTCCTGTTTTTGTATAGAAATATTGAATTAAATGCCGAGTTAAATTCATGAAGAAAATTCAATACAAAAGTAGAGAAAGGTTAGCGTTAACATTCCATATGCTGAAATCAATAAATACGTTTTGACAATGGAACTGCATAGGTGTCAAGAGAAACAGACTAGGTAATAACAACCGTGTAATGGCATTCTGGCAAGAATGATTGACTGATTGGTATCCTGCATGAGACATATAGTCACTAAAGTGTTTATGAAAGATACTTTGGCAACATCTAGTGGAAACCTAGCCCCATACCTCCCAATTTACCAAAACAAATTGACAGGTAAAGGACCCCATATCAATTAATTATTATTCAACAATAACTCAGTGCTGAGGTACTTTATCGTGCATTCATCTACTAAAAGAGAATGTGCAACTCCTTAGTATTGTTGAAACATAGAGCATGACAAAGAAAACAAAAACAGGCAATAGAGAAGCTGTGCTGGTCGCAAAAATTTACGAGTGAAAAATATCATCATGTCTAAAGTGGCCATTTCAAGTTTCAACACCATATACAATGTTTAAACAATACTATCTCAAACCTGATATAATTGCAACTTTGTCATATGTTGCACTTGAGACGTCAGCGCGTAATACAACCTTCACCTGTGTTCCACAGGGTAAATGTCAGAACCAATTTCTCTCTAGGTTCTTATGCACCTAGGGCAGGATTCCATCATACAGAACATAGAAATTCACCTCAGGAAAACCATCCAAGTACTGCAATCCAGGATAAGTTTCCACGAGACCTTCTATGAACTCGGTCACCACATCTGCAATATCAGTAACAAAACCACCTTATCTCCTATCCTTGAACTAAAAATTCATAAGCCAAAACTGAAAGAAGTGACATAAATCCACAAGATAACAAAGTGATACACACACAATGTGTTCTATCACTTTCATTTCCATTCTAAAAACAAATTCATGTGTTCCAACAAATAGGCCTTGTACTTCTTTTATTCTCTTAGACAGCTACACCTTCCCAGCCATGCCAAAGGAAACATTCAACCTAGATTTTGATTCATATATCAATTTTACGACTCAATTTTCTAAAATTAAAACGTTGTAATTTCCGAATACGAAAAAAATTCAATTCATCAACAGATGAAAGATTAAGATCTCCACTTAACTCAACTTGTTCAATAGCCACACACACATGAAAATATCAACTCTGACATTTTCAATCCAACTCAATTCACCTTCATTAATTAGCCTTAGAAAATAATAAACATCTATATCTACTCTTCCACTTACTCAGCAACCAAAACAGTCCATCAACATTTTAAATAATAATCAAATAATAAATAAATAAATAAATAAAATCTGCAAAACTAACTAATTTTTTTGCATAATTCAAATGTTATAATTTGAATGATTTCGAGCAAGAAAATTCCAGTTCACAGCCATCTGTGTCCTCAACCACTAAGATTCATGGCAAAACATTCATATCCTGTGAGTTCTATACCGTTCATAAACATGTAAACAACAAAATCAACCGCACACAGACAGAATCGCTCACGAATTTCTCTAAAATAATGATAAAACAAGAGAAATAAGTAGTTGGACAGTGAAAAGCAGAGTGTCAAATTTGTGGCTAAATTTTCTCAAATTAAAACCATATAATCTCGGAATATAAGTAAAAATTCCATTAACCAGCAGATGTAGAGTTAGATCTCACTTAGCTCAACTTGTTCAATTGCAACACAAACATGAAAATATCAACTGACACTTTTATCCAACTCAACTCAACTTCATCAGCCTTAGAACAAGCATGGAGAAGAAGTATCCTAAACGATTCTCCATGAATAAACAAACACAGTAGTAAATTACTCCTCCATTTCTACTCCACCACTTCCTCAGCAACCGAACCACGCCATCAACATTTCAAACAGTAATCAAAAATTGAAAAATCGGAAAAAACAAAATCTACGCCATAATACGACTGATTTCGAGCAAGAAATTTCCAATTCAAACTCATCTTCATCCTCCACCACTAAAATTCACGGCAAAAAAATCACACACCACAACTCACACACTGTTCATAGCAATAAAACAAAAAATAAAGCTCGTAGACACAATCGCTCGTCAATTTCACCAAATTAGATGGTAAAAACAAGAGAATTAAGTAATTGGAGAGCGAGAAGCAGCGAGTAGAAGGAGAGCGAGGAAATGCTGACCATCGGGATTGTTGATGAGCTTCTTCCCCTGAAAAGCCATTGACGATGAGAGCGAGACTGTCCTGAAAACCCTAGCAGATGAGCTTTTGCATGAACTAGAGAGAGAGAGGTTGGTTTGGTTGGTGGTGAATTTTTTTTTTTTTTTTGGTTCTTCTCGTATTTATATGAAAAATGTGAAGTCTCTCTCTCACTGACCTGAAGAAGGAAGAAGCTTTTGCTTAACAAATTGAGTGTTGATTCTTGATTGTCCGACAACAAGAAATTCTTGACGTAATTACGGGAATGTCCTTTGGTTTTTCATTTTATTACCTTTGTGCCACCGTTAATATTTTATTGTTAACCCCGAAATTTAGTAAGAGTTTAACATTTTGGTCCCTCTACTTTTCATTTATTTTGAGCTTACACTTAATTTAGTATTTGTTTTTAATTTGATGCCAAATTATCCATATTGTTTTAATTTGGTCCTCCAACTATATGAGTTTGTTTTGAATTGGTCCGGTCCATAACAGTATTGTCAAATCAAGCTGACGTGACCAGGGACGGATTCAGAATGTTTAGCCAGTGGGGGCAAAATATTTATTTAATATTTTATTATATTTAAGAAATTAATTAATTAACAATATATATATATATAGTTTACAAAGATTGATACAAAGTGTTGCATAGCTTGATTGGTGGAGTGTTAGTCATTTTTATGATATAGGTCATTGGTTCAAATTTGTATGAAAGTCATTTTTAATGGGGCAATGATGAAAATTTTGAAAATGTTTTGTGGGGGCAAATGTGAAAAAAGTAAGGACATATATGAAAATTTGATAAAATATAGTGGTATTTTTTCCAAAAAAAAAATTGAATGGGGGCAATTGCCCCCAAAATCCACCAGCTAGCTCCGTCTCTGGACGTGATAGTTAAAACAAATCAAAATTTTTTTGTTGAAGTGAAACTAGTGTGATGCTTAAACTAGTTAAATTTATGGATAACATCATTTTTAACAAAATTGTATAATTGATGGATCAAATTAGACA
Organism: Pelargonium nanum; assembly: GCA_036897485.1. Taxonomy (NCBI): domain Eukaryota; kingdom Viridiplantae; phylum Streptophyta; class Magnoliopsida; order Geraniales; family Geraniaceae; genus Pelargonium; species Pelargonium nanum. The sequence goes on along the minus strand of JAYMTF010000986.1, from coordinate 22,858 downwards.
AATTTGACATGACGATCACATTCCTCAATTATTCAATTTTGTTCTGAACAGATTTCATCAATAAATTTAGATAACTTAAGTGCAACAAAATTGTAGCGTCAATAAAAAAACATATAAGTAATAAAAATTATGAATATCATCCACACAGTGATATTCTTTTATGGCCAATGTGACGTATTTTAATTTTTGGAAATAATAATTCCCCACCCTGCCCCGCCAAATCGCAATCGCCTCCAACTCCCTCCAACTGTAGTACTTCCAAAACAGGACAACACTCAACATCCTCGAACCTTTCATCGTTGTCTCTAACCACAATCAAACCGTCCCTGACCACCGCAAACAACCCCGTCACATTTTTAATTATTAGCAATTATATATATAGTAATTGTCGGAAAAGCTCGAACCTGAAATTTCAAAGGGAATTCAAAGCGCCTCAACCACTTGTCTCAACCGGGTCAATAAGTCATATTTGGGGGCACTAATGAAAGTTTGGTAAAGTCATGAGGGTGTCCATAAAATATTGTTAGAGTTTTGGACATCTAGAAAATAGAGAAAACTTTTAAGGGTTATATATAGAATAAATCATAAAATAATTGCACGAATATAGATTTAGCAAGAGTTAAAGGGCATAAAAGAAATTTCAGGTTTTGCCCTAAAGAGACACTGAGAGACAGTCTAGAACACTCCACACTCGTCTCTCTCCACAGACTCACACAAATTTGTTCATCAAATTCAATTCTCTGTTCCAATTTCCCGTTCGAATCTACGCTGAACCGATAAAGAATCGGTACGTTTTGCAGTTTTCGCATGATTTTTATACATTTTTTTATCTGTTTGTTTATTATAATCTGTGTTGTTCAGATTTAGATTTCAATTTCACATACCAAATCCAAATTCGAAGCCAATACAATGCATGAATCGGTAGAAATGGATTTAGAATTCCAATTTTGAGTTCAGACTGAGGAGATTGAGCTTATTGTTTGAATATTGTTTGTTTCTACTGAATCTGTTGTGTTTTGTGGATTTTTTGTTGCTTATCGATTTGTTTAAATTATTAAAATGCTGCTTTCATTTGATTTGTTTAGCTTTGTGAATGTCAATGTTCAGGTAGTTGTTTTTGGTGTGCAGATATTTGAACTTAACACAGTGTTGAATCTAAGATGGATGATTGGGGTAATGTTTTTGTTTTTTCTTGATCAGTTATTCAGTTACTGTTTGTTCAATTTGTGTTCGAATTGTTACATTTTGTTGCGAGTGTATTTTCTGTGCAAATGATTTTGAGTTATAATCTTTGTAAATCTTGTATGTGAATTGTTACATTTTGTTGTGAGTGTACTTTGTCAAGTTTGTTTGTCAACTTGCATGAGATAAGACCCGGATGGTAAATTTACAACTAGTGAGATCGAGACCTCTCCACTCTCTAGAATGTGGAGATTAACTATTAAAAAGAAATCACCGTATGAACACGGAAATAATTTACTCCCTCCATCCCAAAATAATTGTCCATTTTCTAGTTTTTGTGAAGAACAATGATGAGTCGGTCGCACCCAAACTTGCTCATCAAATGCGGTTCTAAATAGCTTATCTTAAGGATATTGATGGTAATTCATGTGTAACTAATTTACCAAAATAGAAAGTTGACACTTATTTAGGCACACTTTAGAGAAAAGTTTGAAAGTTATTTTGGGACTGAGGCAGTAGTTTATGAAATTAACATGCTCATTTTTTCTTTCAAAAGTACTAATGTGTAGCTGCTATGTACTGTTCTGAGTAGCAAATAATCCATTTAGGTTAAATAATATGTAATAGTTCGGAGGAGTCCATATAAAAGATATTATGAATTGACACTACTCAAGTTTGAGGTTTAAGGTTGAACAAAAGAGCGTGAAAACATCTTGAATTACTTGTAAAGAAGAATATCATCATGAGTAGCTGCTAAAATAGCGTGTTCATCTGTAATAACCACGCCAGCTTTGATGTTCTTGATTCTTGATCTTACTATGCATATTGCATATTAAGTAGCAGCTGTCAGTCTAGATGGTATTTGTATTAGTTCAAGTGCAGGAACTATTTACAAATGAATTTGATATCTATGTATATACTGGTTTGTTCTATGCTTTATTTGATATAGAGGATGAGGCTGTTCCACCTGTTCTTAAGAAAGCACCAATAAAAGGTGCCTGGGATGAAGAAGATGCAGATGAAAATGATGTGAAAGAATCTTGGGAGGACGATGATGAACCTACCCCGGTATGACATTCTTGTTTCATAGCTCATATTATATTATCGTTATCTCATGTTCCGTGGGTTAGGGCTGGAGAAAGAATACCCAACTGAACAACCTATAGTTAGCAGAATTTGGTGTTACATGATTCTTTATTTTTCAGTTCAGCGGCTACTGCCTATTCATGCGTGTATTAGCTTGTTTATGTGAATGAAACTATTTGGCGTTTTCCATACCCTCGTGTTACACACTTGAATGACTTATTTGCTCAGTCTTCAGAAATTAGTTCATTGGTAATGAGTTTGATTTTGCAAGCGTTAGCAGTGAATGTGAATTTCATGGTTTCTTACATAATTCCATGTGCATATATGCATCATATTAATGCAAATATACAGTCTGTGGGTAAAGTAAGCTTCTCCAACATGCTTAAACATCTGGCCTGTATGCTTTCTATTGGTTTTTGGATTATTATCTCTCTAGGTCACAATTTGTTAGACCTAGTATTTGCTAGCCTTTTGCCTTGCCGGTCATAACTCATAAGGATCGATAGGGTTTCTTGCAATCCAACTGCATTTGTTCAATATGCAATGTAAGAAACTGTAATCTCAGTTTGTTGAAAGCACACTGAAGAGTGGAATTCAACCCTGAGCTTTGCACCTCATACCCGTTCTTGATACTTGTTTCTTTCTTCCCTGAATTATATCAGGCACCGGCACCAGAGCCACCTGCTGAAAAGGTTCCCAAGAAGCCAAAAGCTACTGAGAAGAAGAACACAACAGTTGAAGCAGTCAACGAAGTGCCTCTAGATCCAGTAGCAGAGAAACTTCGTCAGCAAAGGTGACTTTACTTGTTATTTGTCTATCATTCATTTAGGTAGTTTCCACAGGTGTTCATGTGGTTATTATTGGTCTCTAGTAATTTCTTTAAGTATGATAGGATCTTCAGATTACAGACTCATGTGATGATTAAATTTAAAGTGGCTCGTGAAGATATGGATTACCAAAATTGTTACAATGTTTCTGTCCCTGGAAAATATTTGTGGTCTCTCTTATGCAATACTTAGCGACTTCATAGACTCTGCATAAGAGAGACTACTTGTTCCTTTAACATGTCATTTAGACGTCGCATGGGATGTAATTTCATTAATATCACAGTGATTCAGGTATCTGAGCTGGAGTATAGATATGCTTTTAAGTTTTAGACAAAAATAGAATACGAAAATTATTTAATTGAAAAAAGGCAAATTATTCATAGTTTCTTCATTAGCTTAGTTCCTTTACCTCAAAGGGGGTCAACTACAACATGTGTAAAATTTTGGGTCAAGATATCGCCTTATAAAAAAATTGTCCACTGAGCCAAGCTACACAATAGGGGTTAGCTCTCCCTTTTTCCCATAACCCATCCCCACCCTACCCAATAGGATTGAAACTCCAAAACTTTTTGATTCGTCTTATTATTTTTTTCTTTCGGTGTAAGCCATGTGTAATCCTCATCCTTTGACAGTTTGATACTACTTCTGCTCGGGTCTTTGTCACAATTAAGGCTCATCACCCCTCCCCATGAGTATCTTTAGTGGGGATCTAATCTGAAAAAGCTCTTCCCACAAACTTATCTTTGTTTCCAACTGAGCCACAACCCCTGGGTCTCGAGCATAGAAAAGTATTTTGTGAAGTCCAAATTGTTGGGTAACTTCTTTTTTTCATAACAAACCAGAATCACATTACATTATAATCAATAATATATACAATACCGTTGTCCGGGATTGAGATGTATATATTTCACATCTGAAGTAAATGTAAAACTTTGTACTACTCTTTTACTGGGCATTGGGAATATTCGAGTACACTAGCTCATTCATGTATGTATCTATGTCTCCACAGGCTTATTGAAGAAGCTGATTATCAGTCCACCACAGAGCTGTTTGGCAAGACAAGTGATGGAAAGTCGCTTGATAGTTTTATTCCTAAATCTGAAAGTGATTTCATGGACTATGCAGAGCTCGTTTCTCATAAACTTCGCCCCTACGAGGTATTAGTAGCTTGCATTAATCAATGTCGTTTTCTTTTAAATTATGGGTTACAATAATTATAATTTTAGTTTGGTGTGCTGTCGATACAGAAAAGCTTCCATTACATAGGATTGCTCAAGGCTGTAATGAGGCTGTCAATGACAAATCTAAAAGGGGCTGATGCAAAAGAAGTTGCTTCTTCAATCACAGCAATTGCAAATGAGAAGATCAAAGCGGAAAAAGAAGCCAATGCCGGTAAAAAGAAAGCAGGTACGAGCACTAGACATGTTTCATTCTTCAGAGTACAAATGCCTGTTTAGAGCTGAAACTATCTTTTACTCGTGCAAAACCCAAATGCTGATATTTGCTCTGAATTGGTTACCAAAGGCTTTTATGATTAATTGTTTTTTAAGCTTTCATTATCAAATATTAATGGGAAAACGGAATTCGCACTGGCAACCGAAATAACGTAAGAATTCAATTTCTTTAGCTGGTTTTAACCCAGAATTAGAGCTGGCAATTTGTGTCTTAACATGTGCACTGCTCGAACACGACAAGAAATAAACATGTTTGATCTAATTAATTTTGTATTCGTGTTGTGTTTGTGTTTGAGTACTCAACACGTTCAATAATTTTGTACACAACCAACCTTCAACACTACGCGCACTTATTGTCAGCTCTACCCGAAATGCCATTACACCAATTTGGGTACACAACTGTGGCAAAACCCGTTAACCCAATATTGTTCCCCGAATGAGATCATCCTTCTTTGCTCTTCTTTCCAGGGTTGAAGAAGAAACAGCTTCTCGTCGATAAGCCGGACGATGACATTGCTGTTAATGGCAGCTACGATGCCTTGGATGACTACGATTTCATGTGAGTGCTTTCATTTGACCTCATTTGATTACACACTGTAAAGTAGAATTTGACATCGCCGAAAAGAAATGAGACGAGTAACTTAAAGTCAGTTTCCTTTTGCTGCTGCGTGTTTTGGCGAATAACGAAAGCGGGTTTCAGATTTGTTTTGCCTAAATGTTTACTGTGATGAGAGGATGATTTGTTTTCATTGCCTCAAAAACCTTGTAACCATGTATTTTATTTTAAATTTTTTGCTGGATCTGTCTGGTGATTATTTGATTTGTCAAAAAAATTCAATAATTATCAACTGATAAAAATTTGTCGAATTGTGGTTCCTTAAAGTTATGTATAATCGAAAATATGTTTGAAATAATAATCCACGTTTGTTTTCATTTTGATCGGATCTATTTATATGCAATTCGAATCCACAAGAAATGCAGGTCGAGTTTCTGATACCCTAATGTTTGGGTTCAAATTACTAGACTGGGATTGGATTTTATGTCCAAAATGTACGGGCTCAGGGAGGTTTACCCAACCCAACCTGAAAATTGGTCGGGGTCTATTTTATGCAACCCAACCCACAAATGTAGATTGAGTTTCTTGTACCCACTAGTTCACGTCCAAATTGCCGGGCTAGGTTTAGATTTTACGAGTAAAATGCAACTCGCACCCATATAAACGTAGCTCGAGTTTTGTTACCCACAAATTCCAGTCCAAACTGTTGGCTTAGGTTTAGTGTTTTTGATAAAACTAGCTCGGGCATGTTTGTCTTATCCAACCTAAAAATTAAACGAGATCTATTTTATACAACTTGAACCTGTATATATACGAGTCTTTGATACGCACAAGTTCGGGTTCAAATTGTCAGGTTAAATTAGGATTTCACGTGAAATATGCGTGGATTCATTTTCACCCGAGTCTATTTTACACAACCCGAGCTCCTAATACATTCAGGTCCAAATCGCCACCTATACCGACAAGTAATATATATATATATATATAAACATTAGCTATAAATTAAAGAGCAAACAATGTGTCCATCTACTGAAAGACAACAAACATTACAAGGTTTTCAACATAAATATGCTGATTTTTGTTCAGCCACCACAATTTCTAATCTACTACTTCCATGGAAAGCCTCGAAACAAAAGCATTCCACACACACAAAAAAGACCAAAAAGCTTCCTCTCATTTCTCACTTTTCTTGAGAGAGAGGACACAATTAGGAGATATGATTGTTAGAGAGATCTTCACAATTTTCTCTAATTTCACACACTACCTATAAACACAAACCTACATTCTACAATTCAACCACTCGATGATATCCGTCGCGATTTCTTCGCGCTCGGGTTCGAATAGTAGGTCGTGCAACAGTCCTTCGCATAGTTTGATGCTTTTGTCAATCGAAGAGGCTTCTTCGTATAGTTTTTTGGAAGCTTCGGGGTCAGTAACGGTATCAGAAGTGCCGTGTAGAACTAGGAACGGGACTCGCAGTTTGGTTAGATTCTTCTGCAAGTGATCGGTTATTCGTAGAATCTCGTAACCTGTTCTTACCCTGATGGATCCGGTGTAGACTAGCGGGTCTGAATATTTCGCCACCAGTGCTTCGGGGTCTCGGGAAACTGGCATGCCTTTCTTGTTTGCGGCGCTGAGTTGGTATCTCGGTAGCAAAAAGGCGAAAACTGGTGCAAGTACCTACATAGATGGAGTGAGGAAATCTGTTATGCTACTTTTGTATTTATCGGGTTTTTAGAATCTATTGAGAAAATGTTTGGATCAGCTTCTAGAGTAAAAATCATAAGCAAGAAACTGTTGGAACAAAACGATTATAATTAGACCCGGTAACTCGGACTGTGTGACATAGACGGGCCAGGCCAACAAACTCACAAGTTCATATTTTACATATTGTAAGCTAATCCAAACGCTTTAATGTCTTATTCAATATTTCAAATGGAACGCAAAGGACAAATATCGAAGATGCAACTTATTAAAAATGCTAACCACGAAAATCGGATGGGATGGTTGAACTCCTACAGCGGGCGAAGTCACTACCACGCCTTCAATGCGAGCCTCGACTTTGGGATCAAGTGCTGCCTGCAAGAAAACATTCAGGCGAAGCAGAAAATATTCAGGTTAGATTTCAGGTTCCTGAGGTCAATGAACTGAGGCGTTGTCAATATTATTGACAGTTCGTGTATTGCAATTTGCATGACATAAGAAATAATCAGAATGTACGTACCTTAAGGATAATGGCGGCACCTGTTGAATGTCCGAAGAAAAAACAAGGGAGCCCGGGGTTTTCAGCCAAAACCTTATCTAGATAACATTTCTGCACAAAATGAATGAAAATAACACATAAAGATTGTACCAACAAAAGATTCATTTAAGAATAATGCTACTTGTCTCAAATGTTGTACAAAATGAGGTGTTAACTAATGAGATATGGCACGTCAATTATCTTATGAATGACTTGCTTGAACCACAATTCGCTAAATGCACAATATGTTTTATAAACCGAGCACTTTGTGCTAAAAATCCGTAAAGGGGTGGTGGCATCAGATAACTTTGTAAGTTATTTTTCGTTTAGAATTATTTTCTCACGACAAAAGGATAATATATAATCTGCAACATAAATTGGCACGTCAATTTGCACAAAATTTGAGAGCACGTACCAGATCAAAGACTGCATCGTCAAGAGATGGAACATATGCATGCAATCCATCGCTTCCGCCGTGCCCTAATATGGGGATAGAAGAAAGAATTAGAAGAGAACAAGAATGCAAGTTGATCAAGCCAATACTCATTTTATCATAGTACATTAAAAGTCTGTACATTTAAAGTCCTGTTAGAGTGATTATCAAGGTTCAAACAAAAAGAAAAAACAACAACAACAAAATAATTGGGATTATTTCATCCTTAAGAGCACAAATTGAAGCTGCGCTCCATAAACAGACAAGCATTAAAAAAATCAGCCTCAAAGCATAGTTGCTACATTTTGTGGAAATGAAGATATATACACAAGTCAAAAGGGCGAACTTAGTGGTCGGAAAGTGTGCAAGTTCCAAAAGAAAATTGTAGTTCTGATTTTCAATCTTTCCAATGCATGCAATGTTCCACCAATCTTAAACATATGAGGTCAGACACATAAGACTCAAGTAACAAGCTTACTCATTATGAGGAGCTTCACAAGTTACTTTCTGGCACCAAAGGCATCCAGATTGAAAAACTCAAGCCCTGCAACATCCAAATATAGATGCATTGTTGAAGACTGGTTTCTACACTATCAAATTGTAATTAAGAGAAAAAGTGTTTTCTTGTAGGTCTAGTTTATTTCTATGTAAAATAAATAATTATATCTACGCTTAAAGAAACGAGCTCAATTACTCAAGCTAAACAAATATAAAGTAATTAATAGTAGCCACAAAAAAATATTTTTTTTACTGCATGGTGGTCTTTAGTTTTCTGCAAACTTCTTCTTTATGTGGCCTACCTTATAAATTATTTTAATATACTTCACTTGTATAATGTACTAGCCCGGAGAAACTGAAACCATAGCTCAAGAAATTAAGAGAATGAACAAGAAATAAGACGTTGTGGTCATGCTAGGATATATGAAAAAAAACAGAGAAAAATAGCTGTCCACCAAAAGGCAACAAGCATATGCTAGCTTTTGGGCTAATTTAAATTGGCACATGACCAATTTCAGGGGGGGGGGGCATAAAAAAAGGCCTAGCTTGGGGTATTGTAGAAGGTTTTAGGAGTTACACTCTTCAAAGAAATAATATAGCAAAAGCTGAGGCTAATAAAGAAGGCCGAACTTATGATCAGCATGTGATTGTTATGAACTTACCAATCCAATCCATTCCATACACCTTGAATCCATTAGCATTCAGCTGCTTTGCAAAATCATCGTACCTACCACTGGTGTGAATATGGAAACGTCAGTAATCAATATAGTAAAGCAATGTAACTAGCTGAACTTGATATCCAAGTTGGGATTAAGAAGCGGACAAACCTGTGTTCATTCAGGCCATGCATAATGACTACCAACCCCCTGCACAAAATAGAAAATAGCAGTTCAGTCCTAGATGAGAAAAAAGATGGACCATACATCAAAATAATTTATTTCAAACTTTTATATCCACAACTTATGATATGTAATACTTGTGCAACTACTTTTTAACATTTTGATAGATTGAAAGAATGAAATGATAGAGTTTGATGGTATCACAAGCATGAGTATATCATGAATGGACTAGTTTCTAACTAAGTAAACAGACACGTGCACATTTTAAATTCAATGTATCGTAATTGGAACAGAGCCATTTCAATGTCAGACTTCGCAATGCCCCTCTGATTGATGAGAAAATTTGTTTATAGACTTCGCAATGTCAGACTTTGTAGTTGGTTTCACAAACATGAGTATATCGGGAGTACTAGGAAAGGCCAAATGGAATAGTTTCTAATGCTAAGGAAACAAAGACATGCGCATTTAAATTCTATGTATTGAATTGCGTCATTTCAATGTCAGACTTTAAATTTTTAGGGCACTAATAAATTGATAAAAATTTGTACCTATCGAATAGTCTTGTCATGTATAATATAGAGCATAAATACAAGTGCATATAGTGAGGAAGTTCTCCCCCAAACATGTGGTCAATGGTAATATTATGATGAAGATAAAAGACAAGAGACGGGACTTCATATTCGATGAAGAAACAGCCAACGGAGAAGTGTGCATGCTTCTTCTTGACTACGACAACTATAGGATAATAATCCAACCTGAGTAATCATTGGAACAGCTTCAATCCATTCATATACGAATATTCTACAGTTTTGTTGTGCATAACAAGGACATACAGTGAAGAAGTTCTCCCCCAACCATGTGGCCAATCGTAATATTATGGTGAATATAAAAGACAAGAGACGGGACTTCATATTCGACTAAGAAACAGCCAACAGAAAAGTGTAGATGCTTTCTCTTGACTACGACAATTATAGGATAATAATCCAACCCGAGTAATCATTGGAACAGCTTAATCCATTCATATACGAATATTCTACATAGTTGTTAACGGTAAGCAAAAGTAATCATGTAAGGATTTCGAAGAATATGCCTTCAAATGCTCAGTTCTGATAAAGTTCAAAATTAGTAAACATATAAGTGAAGACAAGACAGCACTCCATATTTTATCACACATATCCTCATCATGTAATTCAAAAGGGATGTGGTGATTAAAACAAGAACAACACTGCTCCTTCCTAACTTAATTTTCCTTACAACAATCCGAATAATCATTTTCTGTTTCATCTCAAAACAAAAGAAGTAACAACAACCATTTCATTTGCTACGCCAAGCCATCAATGATCATGTTTAGCCTCCAAAACACGCACGTACAATTAATTAGTCGTGTTGTGACACTCCCAAAACGCACACTTAAGGGTATAACTGTAAATTAATCCTAATAACATGTCAAACATATCCAGTCATGTCAAACGTGATGGATGTGTCGTGTCAAACGTGTTGGTTCTATCACGCAAAATGTGATGGATCGTGTTCGTGTCAATCATGTCGTGTCAACACAACCCATTTAGTTACCGTCTTAAACGTGTCGTGTTCATATTTCGTGTTCATGAACGTGCAACACCAAGTCAACCTTCAGCGCGACATGCACGCACGAGTTGCCAGCTCTAATTGCACCAAAAGGGCAGTGCCCTGTTATGCACTTTGTGCGTGAAATAGCATTTCTATAAATAAAAATAAAAATAAAAAAATTCAAAGAACTTAAAACTCGATAGTCAAAATCTAGTCCTCCAGGTCTTCACAGCTCTCATTTGAAGGAACAAAAATAAAAATAAAAACTCGAAGGGCAATTTCAAAAACTGAAATACTGAATTAACTACCCCATTATTAACCAATTAAATACTTGAAAACAAAACCTTCACAAAAGAGTAGTAGTATAATATAATATACTCTCTTTTTCTCTATTTTTTTAATGTTTTGGAAAGCAACCCAACAATCATATGAAAGATGAACAATCCTCCATTCCCAGAGCTTTAAACCAGAGGAATTTTAGGCCAACAACTATGCAATTTTAGCAACCAAATCATCCAATTGCCAATCAAACAATTATAGATAGTTCGTCAAACAAAATCTTCAGAAGAAAATTTTAGAATAAAAAATGCAATTAAACAATTATTATTTGTTCAGCAAATCAAACTCAATCTTCAAACGAAATTAGAGCAAAACAGCAAAAAATTAGCAAAAATAAAATGAAGCGTGATCATACCTAATCTGAACTGATGCAGGAGTCCAGGACTGAGTGAATAGGGTTTCGTTCCTGGGCGTGACAAAGAGCGAAAAATCCCTAACCGTGTCCTTATCATCGTCCTGGACCACCCTCCGTACAGCCAGCGCACGCCTCGCCGCCACTTCCTGATCCATAGCCATCGCCGCCGCCGACTTCCACGGCACAATCGTCGGACGCACCCTAACCACCGCGCTCTTCCGCACGCTCCCGCCACTTCCTCCGCCGCCCCCGCTCTCCTGCTGCTTCTCCTCCGCCACCACCGAGCTCGGCCGCTTCCGGCTCCGGAACGGGAACAGCAGAAGCAGCACGAGCGCGTAAATGTAGGTGACGAGGCTCTTCAAGGAGCGCAGCGACACGAGCGCGTTGACTCGGCCGCTCGCGCCGGAGGTGAGAATCATCGAGGAGGACGACGCAACGATCACCTTCGACACCGGCTCCATCGCCGCCGACGACCGTAGTGTGCTAAGAACCAATGGTTTAGGTCCGAAATGGCGAGACCGAGAAATCAGAAAACGATGATCCGGCTGGCGATTCCGATTCCGATTCTGGCTCTCGCTGTTGACGACGAGGAGGCTATAAATATAGGTCTCTGTAGCGGACGCGATTGGATTTGCTCTGTCACAGATCATATACAGATCAGAGAGACAGGGATTAAGAGAGCTCCGATCGATTTCAAAAATGGAGTTGATTATCTTTCGTTCGCTAAATTTAGGAATTTGCCAGACCCTAATTCTAGAGAATTCGGTTTGCACTTTTCCGTTGATCTGTGTTCCTCTTTTTCTCGGGAAACAAACAGCACTGATTCGTAGAAAATGATGTATCACAGAAAATTTGAGTTTCAGTTTGGAAATTAAAAAAGCAAATGCCGCGGTACTTTGGGTATAACGACGCCGTTTTTGAAAGAGACGTACGTAACTAGTGATCCTCACATTTATGATTTTCATGAAGCATTTTTTTGGTTAAGATTGAAATACACATATCTATCCGAAGCGTGTACACGTTACGAATTTTACGCGTAAAATGTGTACATTTTTACAAATTGATCGGTAACGTATCCAAGTTATAGTTGGCAATTTGGGTTATGGTCGGTTTTTACAATTTTGAGTTGGGAAGACCTAATTCAATCTCTGACTCAAACAGAGTGCAAATTTTGTAATATACGCTACTTATATGTTCAATTTTTTATCACATGGCTCGATCTTCGAAACCAGTCGAATTTTAAGCATCCTATATCGATAAAAAATTGTCGAGATCAAATTGCAGGTGTCCACAAATTCGAAATGTTATCGCTACGTAGAGTTGGTAATTCAAGTTGTCACGCGACACGAAATTAATGTGTTTGGGGTCACGCATTTTATAATCGTGTTGTGTTATGTTAGAGAATCTAATATATATATTTAGTAAATATGTGTTGGTTCGTGTTGGGCCTTTAAAACACGCACGTACTATTAATATGTTGTGTTATGACACGCACAACACGCGCTTAAGGGTGTTATTGTAAATTAATCATATAGCTTGCCAAATGTGTGAAGTTCTATCGTGACTGCTAAGTTGTGTTGTGACAAACGTGTTAGTTTATACTCGTGCCAACACAATTGATTTAGTGTCGGATTTAGTGTTTTCAATAATGAGGTGTTCGTGTTCAATCGGGCAAAACGATTAATAAATATAGGTAAAAGGCAAAATTTTGTCCTTGAACTTTCGAATATAAATCCGAATTGGTCATTCACGTTAATTTCCGCAAATTTCTCTATTAAATTGTTTGACGTAAAATTTAGTCTCTAAACTTTCTCATACGTAATTTTGTTCGACTATATATTTCACAGTAATTATTTGCGCAACACGAACACGATAAGCACGCACCGATATGAACTCTTATCTTTGTACATAGCAAACAGGAACACTCTTTGTTGTCCTCATCTGCAAATTGGTTTTTGCCAAAAATGGAATGCCACATGTCCGGCTGTGGTTATGACACGTGGCGAATATGCGGCGAAGAGGTAGGAGTCAGGAAATTGCTGTCCCGAGATAATCCGATGGGGACGTGTACTTTCGACACGTGTCTGGCTGTTAACGTTCCTGGTGGGTCCGGGCTTCTAGAAATTGACACGTGTAAAGGCTCTGTTGTGTTTGTTTGTTTACTCAAGTCAAGTCTCAATCCTATCATTTGGATGGGAATTGATTCTCTGCGGAAAGATCCACTGAACGCTTCGATATGGTGCTCCAGTCAGATGTGTCGGCCTTAAGATCGGACGGCTGGGAAATATCGTAAATTGTTTTAAAACTTAATTCACATACTCATTTGTATTATTATTTTTTTTATGTACTTTTCTTTTTTACTAATTATCTATTTGATGTACTAATTTGAATTATCATAATAATAACTAAAAAATAAAGGAGATTTCGTCAAAAATATATATTAAAGGAGATGATTTTATACTGATTTATCTTTTAAATGTTATTTTTTAAAAAAATTAATGAGATAATGGTTTACTGATAATTTAATATTGTTATCTTTTAATTTTTTTTGAAGGAATATTATTATCTTTTAATAATTATGTAAAGGTAATTCTTAAATATTATATAAGGTTTTCCTTAAAAAAAATATTAGATAAGTTTTTTTTTTCTTTTGAATGCGATATTAGATAAGTTTATTTCAAAAAAAAAAAACTATTTAATTTTTAGATAATCAACTAAGTTTCAAAAAAAAAATAAAAAAACTATAACACTACTTGATGAGCCCCAAATTCAAATTATTAAACTATAAATATTAAGTAATGTATCTTAAATTTTGAAAATGAACCTCATATTATAATAACAAACCTATAAAATATTATTTAGAGCTGACATATTGATCCGAATCCGCAAATATTATAAAATTTTATCCGACTTAGAACTTATCTAAATCTCCACTATCAATTTTGAATCGATTTTTTTATAAATATAGAGTAGACAGATCCGTTTATTTAATACTAAAAATTTAAAATTTATCATATCCAAAGTGATTTGAATTGAATATGCAATCCAAAATTCAAATTATATTCAATTGTTTTGTCTTCTCTATACTTTTAATTTTTTTAAAAAAATGAAAATAGCAAAAACGTGTGGACATGATTGTTGATGATCACAAGTCACGACTAGCTTTTGATTGGTGCTGTTTTTTTGCACGTTGAAAAAATGGAATCAATGTGTGTTTGGGAATTTAGAGAAATAAAGTAAAGGAGTCTCGTGGAAAATGCGAATAGTAGATAGGAATAGAAATGTGATCTAGCTGCGTATCCACTATCTTCACTCCAACAACTTCAATTCTACTTTTATCGGAGCTGGCAAAACGTTCGTGCGTTTTAATCAAATCGTGTTGAAAGTTAATTATGTGTAGCACGGGTCAACATAAACACGATATATTTAATAATTGTTTTGAACAGTTAAACACGAATTATTACATGTTTAATGTAGTAACTAAATGGGACGACGTATCATTGCATGTTGAGTCAAGCGATTGATGCACTTTGGATTTCCTTTGAGGTCTCAGGTTCGAGCCTCCTTGCCGACGGTAATGGATGAGATTTATGGATTTAAGGGAAAAACTAACAACTAACTCGGGTGACGCCCCCACTTGGGGTGAGAAACACGGGATTTATGGATTTAAAGGGAAAACTAACAACTAACTCAGGTGACGCCCCCACTTGGGGGTGAGAAACACTGGCTTTTGTAGGTCTGCTGTCTTGTCGCTTATAAAAAAAACTAAATGGGATGACACAACATGTTTAGCATTGGTGTTGTTTAGCACGAACGCTACATGTTAAAGACGGTAACTTAATAGGTTGTGTTGCCACGACAAGGTTAATGATAGTTTTGACGGTTAAACACGAACATAACATGTCTAATACAATAACTTAATGGGCCGTGTTGGCTTGAACATGACACTACATGTTTTGTATAATAAAATCAACACATTTAGGATACACAATCCAACATATTTGACACGTTATTATGACTAATTTACAATTATACTCTTAATTGAACGGTTTGAACGTATTTGTATGAGTCCTGACGTGATTAGTTAATCGTGTTTGTTTGTTTTGAAAGTCCAATACGAACACGACCCAATATACCCAACACACTTGACACGTTATTAGAGTTAATTTATAATTATACTCTTGGATGCCCAACACAAACATGACCGAACATATTTGACACTTAAATGTGAGTTTTGGGCATGTTCTATATATCGCACCACGGTTAATCATGTATGTGTGTTTTGAAAATACAATACAAACACGTCATAATTACAAAATATGAGATGCCATCACAGACTAATTTTGTGTCTCGTCAACTCTAACTTTTATGACTTAGTTTTGAGAATAATATATTATATTCTCATATTTTTGGACTTAAAAGTCTAGAAGAGGTTGAGATCATTATAATTGTTGGTTTGAGAATTTAAAGCTTAGTGGTGGTAGTTGTTTTGTCAACTTTATATTGTTTTTCTTGTTTAATGGCATGTGAATTTGGCAATTTTAACGTAATACACTTTGTTAATAAGGGTGTTTTGAAAATCAATAGCTAATGAAAGTATTTTGGTGACACTAAAGTATTTTAATCCTAAATTGACAATTACAATATTATCGTCAGGACGATAATACTGCAATGTGCAAGATGCGCAACTATAATTAATATCAATGATAGAAATTTGTATAAAATGAAATAGATATAATAAACTCATATTTGGTTTGAGTAGATCCATTTGTATATGGTATGTTTAGTTTTATGTATGAAGATAGCCCAAATAGTTTCACACTTTGGGCTACCCAAATAATATTGTCAAAACACTTGTATAAATCCAAAACTAATTAAACCCAAAAAATGAAAAGAGAAAAATGGTATAATTGAATATAAACAAAATAGATAGTTCCATTATAAAAAAAAAAGAAAAGCAAAATAGATAGTTTTAAAGGCCAAATTGAATCAAAAATAAAATTTGGTACCAATTCAAACAAAGTGAATACATTTTCCAACAAAGAAAAATCATTTTCCCATGCAAAGTGTATCTTAATATTTGTATCAAAAAGTCAAATCAGTAAAGAACATAGTTTCTCAAACTATAAGGAAATTCCAAGTTCCACTCTCTTGAATTTCTAATTGCCACTAAAACATAGTAAAAATTACAAAAACAACCACAACTATGCCTATGCAAATCCCAAGTTCCAGTGCCACAAACTACATGATTTTATGTACACAACATTCAGTGCCAAACCAAACCAGATACTCAACATGAAATCCATGTTCAATCATGCACATCTCCGTGTTTTCGATGCTTGAATCTCAGTTTGCAACGAAATGGTACCTCGAATCCACGTAGCTCTCGACGTCCCAGAGGAAAGAACCGAACGTTACAGCCTCCAACACAAGTCTCTTCAACCCACCGAAGCTGATCTTGATTTCTTCGTCGTTCGATGAATCAATGGTTCCCTGAGGGGATATGACAATTTCGGGTCTTCCAAATAGAGCCTCTGTGTGCTTCTCGATGATGCCAACGGCTTCTTTTGATCTGATTGTTGCGTATTTCTGAAGTGTGTCCCCGTCAAAAGACATGACATATGTTCGCAGCCGGGAGGGTTTTATTACAGGACCGAACCCTCCTGGACCGCCAGGCCCGCCAGGGAACGATGCAAGTTCGGGGTGAGAGGGTGCCGGTTCATAAGAATCTTTTCCTTCGGGTTTCGTGTTTTCTCCCACAGCTAGCTGAGTGTCGCCCTCTTCTTCGTTTGGTGCGCCTGGAAGGATTCTCATGGTTTTTTCGAGTTGGAACCTTTGATCAATTCGTTTGAGGAAGTACCCGTACATCACCGATGCTGCATAGACCTGCCCGACCCTGAGCTTGCTTATCTGCGCTATAGCGCTTGTGTTAGTCAAATGGTTACCGAGAATGAGAGCTAGGTGGTTCTGGATCATCTCGTAGGCTTCAGGAGAGTGTAGTTGCTCGAGCTTTTCTTCTTGACTTGGCCACGTGTCAACTCGGCCTGAAGGGTCTGAAGAAGATGGCGCTACACCGGGTATCAAAGAAACATCCGCATCCATGAATTTCTTCACCACTAATGTGTACAAAATCTCTTCTAACGCCTTTTTCCTTTCATTAGCCTTGACCTCGGCGATTCTCCTATGATACGCAATCATCAAAAGAATCAAATTTCTGATTTAACACCCGGAATTCTTCATTTACGAGTTTTAAAGTCATAAAAGTGAGAAAAAAGTAAGGAAATCGGAAAAAAATGAACAAGTTTTCTAAATTCTCCAATTTTTCTATGGAAAACAGAAATGGAAGAGAAAATGAAAATATTTTTCCAAAGCCAAACAACCCCTAAAACATCCCGTTTCCAGTAATCATGATTGGAAGCAAAATAAGTAAGTGACCAGTGAAATTGTACAAATACCGGAAAAATTTGAGCCAATTTCGATACCGTGGAATATTTCTATTTCTTATATGCTTTATTAAATAATATCAAGAACCAACCATAGCCAAAGTGATAGATTACTAAAATTTAACGGATGTGCAACCAACCTGTACAAAACTAGGTCAGTGCCTTTAGCAGAAGCGTCTTCCGGTGGTTTCTCTTTCTCTTTCTCGGCGTCGCGATCAGTTTGAAGCTGTTCCAGCTGCTGCTCAACGGCGGCAGGCACAAGATGTGGATGGCTCGTCAAGATCTGAGATAAGAACTGCCCCACAGGAGACTCGAGCTGAAGCGGTGCTATGGGAGCAGCTCCAGGTGAATCTGAAGACGACGATGAGGCTCTAACCACAGTTCTTTTCCGGCTCCCTAAAGCCGCCCTCCTATGTAGTGGCCTCGAGTGGGATATTGTAGGATAATGCTGCAATCATCAAGTCACGTGAAAAATCGATCATGACGGAAATTTTAACAATAAAAAGAAAGCAAACAGCCTCTAGATTTATGATATACGATGTAATACAAGCTTTACAGCATCAAAATATCATTCGCGCATCTATGTTCTTAATCTCTATAATAACATAAACAACCACAGGATTTAAAATGAAAAAAAAAAAGGAAAAAAAAGAAGATTTTCAACAAAACATGTAGTGCGGTTAATTAGTGAGTATTGTAGAGCCCGCATGCCTGATAATATGCAAAACACAATTGCCGTTATTTGATACTAGGAGAAATCGTCTCAGCCATCCAGCTACCACTGAACCAAACAAAACAAACTAAGTGCACACGCGCGAGCACAAGGCCTTCTCAAGTCTCAACCATCCAACTAATACTCAACCAAACAAAATAAAACAAAGCATGAGCGCGCACACACAAGGCCTTCTCAAGTCTCAACCATCCATCTTATACTAAACCAAACAAAACAAAGCGCTTGCAGACACACATAATAAACACATTTCAAGAACTCAAAGGTTCATATGAACAACCATGCATCTGGGTTTTGTTCAAGAAAACATAATCACAAGTTTTCCTAGCTTAGATTTCGTACGTGCAAAATTATGATGCAGAGAATCAATCTCATAGCATAAACGAAGGCATAAGATTCTATAGCTGAATATGTATTAAACATAACATATCATATAACCAGAGAGTCAAAAACAGCAATCATAATAGCAAAAATTGCTCAGACACCACCAAAAACAAAATCCATTTAACTTTTAAGCATCAAAAAATTCAAAACAGAAAATCGACGAAGCAACAATAAACAAGAATCACAAGTTCCAGAACCACATGAAACAAACAAAAAAAAAAAACATTTCACTACTTCAAAAAATCATATAAACAACCATGCATCTGGGTTTTGTACAAAAAAACACAATCGTAAATTTTCC
Source organism: Pelargonium nanum (assembly GCA_036897485.1). Lineage (NCBI taxonomy): Eukaryota > Viridiplantae > Streptophyta > Magnoliopsida > Geraniales > Geraniaceae > Pelargonium > Pelargonium nanum. The sequence goes on along the minus strand of JAYMTF010000986.1, from coordinate 3,620 downwards.
AAGCTCAAATTCCATGCTTGCTTGCAAAATTATGCCACAAACTCCAATAAAATGTGAAGCCAATCTCATAACATTAATTAAGGCACAACATTTTACAGCTCAATATGTATTAGACATAACAATATCATATAAACAGAAAACAACAATAATAATAGCTCGGAAAACACCAAAAACAAAACATAAATTATCCATTTCAGCATAAAAATTTCAAAACAAAACAGAAAATCACACAAGTGCAACGGTAAACAATAATCATATAAACAAAGCCACACACACACACACACAAAAAAAAAAAAAACTCAAAAAACCATATATATCAACCATGCATCTGGAAATTATACAAGAAAACACAATCACAAATTTTCCAAGCTCAAATTCCATGCTTGCTCGCAAAATTATGATGCAAACTCCACAAGAAAAGCAAAACCAATCTCTTACAACTTTAATGCTGAGCATGACTTAAACATAACATATTATATAAACAGAGAGTCAAAAACAACAATCATACTGGCAAAATTGCCCAGAAACCACCAAAAACAAAACAAAAAATCCATTTCATCATCCAAAAATCCAAACCAATAAACAAGAATCAAAACTTCCAGTACCTTAGAAGAGAACCCAAATTTAGTAATCGGACAAAAATCACGTCCTGTCGCTGCCAAAGGAATCGATCTGGAACCAAACATGCTCACAGCCATTGATGATCCAACTAATGTTTCCATCTTCACAGACCGACCCAAAACCCACAAAACTGCAAAATTCGATTTTGTTAAAAACCCTAGAACCAGAAAGCATCGAAGAAACGAAACCAACCTAAATTCATGGATTTTATAGCAAAAAAAATCACCTTTTTTTGCAGAGCTTGTCGCAGAAGTGGAGGTTGAAATTAAGGAGACAAGTCAAGCTGAGCTGAGACTTGTTGTGATTGGAGAATTGGGTTTTTTTTTTCTTCTTCTTCTTCTAGAGGATATGGAAATGGTTCTTCTTTGTCTGGATTGTGGAGCTGTGTTGATTTCTTTGAATCTGTGGGTGAGTCCGGAATTAATATTTTATATAAATGCTTTAATTTTTTTTATTGTTATTGATGAAATGTGATAAATGTTAATTTATGGGTCAAGATAATGTTAATATATGCCCCTATTGTTTGGCTTATTTATGGTTATGTCTTGGACCGGTTCAACTCTGCGGTTACCTGAAATTCGATAGGTAATGTTTTTTAGTTGGGTAAAGTCGTTTAGATCCTCCGGACTCGCCTCAACTAAAGAGTTGACCATCGATTAGGGTTTTGTTCATTTTTTTGTCCCTCGAATTTTTGTTTTTTGCTACGTAGTCCAGATTATCTGTTACAACCAGTTGCACTTATCGCCATTGCGGGAGAGGATCTCGGCGTTGCTTTGGTGGATAGTTGACATGGATGTTTCTGGATGACGTGGCACGAATAAGTGGCAACATGGGTGACGTGGACATTTGCAACCGACTATAACAGGTAATCTGGCTAAGTTACCAAAATTGGAAAGTTGAGAGATCAAAACAAGTGAAAACCTTAGTCGATGGCCAACTCTATAATTGAGACGAGTTCAGAGGGTTCTGAACCATTTTTAGTTTATGGAACATGCTCTGTTCAGTTGTGATTTTGCGATAAAATGTCAGAGACGCTAATGAAGTTAGAAAGGTTGCTATATTTGTTTTGGAGTACCTATTAATTTGAAATCACATTGTGTAAACTATAAGCGATAAGGAGCAAAAATGACCCGTTTAATTAAATAGTTGAAACGATTTGAACACAAACACTATCCAGTTATTAAACGGGCTAAGCTACTAATAAACATGAATCCGATTATGCTGAAGCCAGTCATATGTAACATTCAATTCTACCCCTAAACTCCCATCAAAATCAATCACTAACCCACATAATTTCCACGTAATAATTTACTCGAAAGCTCGAAAAAAAAAGAAGTGGACCCACTATTTTATTGATTTTCAATTTTGTTTGATCTTGCATGTGATTATCATGGTCTCCGAGTGTGCAATTTGGATTAGCATTGTGGTTGTTGGCTTCACGTTTGAGAACTATTAAACTTGCGGTGGCCAAGAAAATGTGTGTGTTACGTGTATAATTGTCGGTGTCACATTTTATTTTTCGTGGTCTACTTTTGTTTCACTTTGGTCCTATGAATCTTTGTCAACCAATATTTTGGGGCAACTTTTGTCATTCACATCTAATTATTGGTGGTTGGTTCGAGACTTCGAGGTACTTGTAGAGAATTCAATGGGGGCAATGAGAACCAAACCACTAGTTCTCTAAACCGAGCATTTGTATCGTAATACGACACACAATATGAAAATTATGTACTCAATTTCTTATATTTTGTAATTGTATCTTGGTCATGCTGAGTTTCCATGACATGCACGACACACTCATTTATTGGTAAAAGTGCAGGTTACTCGTAGTGTCGTGTGAAACATATTGGTTCTATTACGTGAAGTGTGTTGGATCATGTCGTGTCAACACAACATATTTAGTTATTGGAGTAAATGTGTCTTGTTCGTGTTCAACCGTTGAACGCAGTTAATAAACGGGTCGTGTTCGTGTTAGACCATGCAACACATAGTCAACCTTTAATATGACATGAACAAAACACGCACGTATAAATTCTCAGCTTTAGTGTTGCCAGTTCGAATTTCATATATACGTAAATTTGAATCCAATCCACAAATGGGTAAAATGTGCTGGAGTTCTAAACACGGTCAACGTTGTCTCGTGACACGTCGCACACTTAAGGGTATAATTGTAAATTAATTATAAGAATGTTTAAATGTGTTGAGCCGCATCGTGCCAAATGTGTTGGTTAATCATACAGAATGTGTTGGATTGTGTTCATGACAATCATGCCTTGTCAACACAACACATTTATTTAGCATATTGAACGTGTCGTATTGTGTTTAACAGTTCAACACAATTATCAAATGTGTCGTATTCGTTTTGATTTGTGCAACATTCAATCAACGTTCAACACGACACGAACGCAAAGACCCATTTCTAAATGGTTGGGCTTGGTAATGGGCTTGGGCTTGTTGTTTTGATCATACATATAACACTGAAAAGACCGATATACCCTTGGTTCTCCTCCATCTCCTTCCCTACTCCTATCCCTCCCTGAAACCCTACTCTCTCTCTCTCCGCCGAACCCTAGACGTCGCGCCACCGCTGAGTTTTCCGGCGACGGAGACGATCGGGACATCACGCGCCGTCGCGTAGAGACCTGGTTAGCATCTCTTCTCTCACCTCTACGTTCTCGCAGATTCTGAAATCTATAACTCATCCTGTGAATTGGTCTAAGAACATTGCGATTTTTCAATAAAACGATGGAAAACTGATCTTCACTTTACATATTTACATTTCCATAAGCAGTAGCTATTGTTAATTACATTCCATGCATCAAACTTGCTCTAATGTTTGGTTTCTGATGACAGCAGCAAAATCACATGATTGTTCTTGATCTCTGGCTAAATTGATGATTTATAATGTGATTTTTATTATATTTTATTATTAAGCATTAGATTTGTATATTATGGTATTGAGTGTTAATTTTGTGCAATTTTAGTTCAAAAGAGTGAGT
>JAYMTF010000985.1:0-27517 GCA_036897485.1 Pelargonium nanum | reverse complement strand
GAACTATCTAGTTCGTGGCATTTTAGTACTTGAACTATCCAGTTCGTGCCATTTTAGTCCCTCAACTATCAAACGTGCTAATGTAAAATATTATTTTATTGTAATTTTAACGGTTCCATTAACAAACTTGACGGAATGTCCTGAAAGGGCTCGATTTTCGAAAACGTTTGCACTATAACGGCTCTTTTGCCTATCTTTTGGACTGAAATGACACGTTTAATAGTTAAAGGACCAATATGACACGAATTGTACAGTTGAGTAACCATTTTAACCTTTTTCCTCGAAATAACTTTCAAAATGTTAACTTGCAACAATACATGTCCTCATTATTATCATCATTAAATTCACATAGTCCAACATTTAGTAAGGAATTTGGATTTGTAGAGTAGAGTCGTCAGCAATGTTGGTTGTGGGGTTTGGTTTTGGCATCGGACTGGTGAGTCGAAGGAAGGAAAGGTAGTTGGCGGTTTCGTCTGTCCCTTTATCCTTTCGTCAAACCCATCATCTCTCTCACTCTACTCTTCATATTCGCATGCCATTCACTCCATATCCAATGCCCTTTCACTCCCTTTTCTCTGCTTCTTAACCCAATGGCTTCAATGGCGTCCCTCTTCTTCATCGCTGCCCTTGCTCTGCAACTCTCGCTCGCCCATTCTCTTCCTTTCATTGTTTTGCATGGTAATCTTTCCTTCTCTCTTTGTCCTCTTCTTTGTCAATTCATGTGATTTCTTTTGGTAAAAGGGTTAGGTTTCACTTGTTTTGTTTCTTGCAAAATTTGGAATTTAGTCTTAAACAATACTACTGACAAATACTCAGTAGAGCGAGTGGTTGATTTCACTTTGTCCATCGACCTGTCTCAGGTTCGAGCCCGGTGTTTGTAAGCTTGCTGATGAAAAATAAAAATAAAAAACTACTGCTTTGCTTTTAGTTGGTTTAGTAAATATTGATGAATGTGTTTCTGTGTGTAGGCATTAGTGATAAATGTGGCAGTGGAGTCATGCGGTTCACTAAGCATCTTAGCGAATGGTCTGGTTCACAAGGATATTGCGTGTATGCTATTCTTGTTTTTTAATTTATATTTTTAAATTTCCAATCATTATAAACACTTGTCCACAAACTCAGTCATGTATCTATATAATCTTCCTAATCTTAAATTTGGTTGTTTGATTTCCTCGCATCTTTAGAGAAATTGGAGATGGAGATTGGGATTCCTGGTATATGCCCCTTACAGAGCAGGTAACCAACTACGCGAGGAGTGTTCAGCATCAATGCTGTTTCTTCATGTTTCGTGATTGAATTGTAATTTGATACAATTGTTTTGCAGACAGCTATTGCATGCGAGAAGGTGATAAAAATGCCGTTTCCGGGTAATGTGCTTATTTAACTGGGTTAAATGAAAATTAACTGTTTCCTACCGAGTTTTTGTTTAACTTTTAGGTCAAGAAGATGAGTGAACTCGACGAGGGTTACAACATTGTTGGACTTTCTCAGGTAATTAGCATGACACGTGAAACTTGTTTAACCAAATTTGGGGATACTAAGTAGTTTATTATTGGGACACTATTGATAATTCATGCATAACTAACTTCCTAAAAACGAAACATGACACTTATTTTGGGACGGAGGGAGTATAATGGAAACTCTGATTAGATAAGGAGGGCTCTATCTGTGTAGGAAATTCATAGTTTGAGATTCATGCACATCCTTAGAAGAAGTTATCTAAACTAGCAGTGACTTTTAAAGATCATAGAGAGTGTGACAAAACTTACACACCAAACTAGACTGCATTTAAGCAATTAAGTATGTTGGTAGCTTGTGCTATCCATGCAGAAAGACATTTTCGGTATTAAGTTGGTAAGGAGGCTAATGACACAAGGTGACAATAGATATAGAGAAGTACACAAGTAGTTTTGGGCATTAGGAAAAGATGTCTTAATAGTCAAACACAAAAGTCTTAGTATACCCTTTGGCTACCAAACGAGCCTTAAGACTATCTCTTACATTCTTTTCAAGTAAACAAACATAATATTTTATACTTTTTAAAAATCTACATTCCCATAATGTAAATTCCAGAAATATTAAGAATCCATTTTATTTTGGATTCTCCACTCCAATTAAGGTCTTAGTATAAAATTTGGGTTTGAGTTTCTCAATTTTGATTTTTGAGGGATATATACATAACCGCTTCATGCTCTTTTTAATATGTTTGTCATTTATTTTCCTACCTTTCAACTTTTTGTTCTTTGTTTTTCATTTTACACACTCCTTTTGCTTCTCAGGGTAACATGATTGCACGGGGGCTTATTGAGTTTTGTGATGGAGGACCTCCGGTAAGCATTAGATTGATAAGAAGGCTTTGATAGCCTTGATAACATCTTTAGCTATGAAGTACACAATCCCATATGGCATATATTCTTATTTCTTCTGCATTGTGAAACAGGTGAGGAATTACATATCACTAGCAGGTCCTCACGCTGGTACTGCTTCAGTTCCTTTTTGTGGAGTAAGTGCTTCAACATAATGTTCACCTTGTTCCTTGGTTTTAGTTTTCGGTTCTACATTAGCATTCCCAGATTGCTTACTCAATATGGATACAGAAAAATGGTAGCTATAGTTTTCTAACTTGTTTATTTATCATTAAAAGTATACCTACTAGTGTGGATATAATTAAATATCTTTACATATGACTGAACAAATTACAGGTCAGAAGACAGAAAATACTGATTTTCTTTCCTGAATTTGTATAAACACCTTGTTATCTCTTGACACTTAAGTATAAGTGGCATGGTTAATTTTTAGCAAGATTTTAGAAATCAGTTTGCCACAATTGTAATATTCTTGGAAGTGGCAAATTGAAACCTTTCCCTTGTGTGTAAATTGTGATAAATCTTGAGAAACTAATTGATTATGGGATAAAGCCTTGAGCTTCAAAGGTCTCAAAATGACAAGTATAGTTCGATTCAATCCACCAAATCTACCACATGAAGTAAAATCTTTACAAAAGTTTAATTAGTTCCAGAGCCGGCTATTGGGGAGTGCAAGGTGAGCCGGCTGTCGTCCCTTGTGGCGGCTTCACTAAACTCTTATAGTCTTATAGGTGTGCCTTTATGTGGTGCATACCAGATTTCCAGTCAGATTCTATGAGTTCTTGTGTTTGTTTCCTTGCCATTTCAGCCTCTGTTTTTTTCTAGGTTTAGTGGTTCTTACAAACTCAACTGTCTATTATAACTCCTTGTATTAAGCCCTAGCCGAAGTTTATTTCTTTTCTTGTATTAGTCCATTTATGTTTGTCAACTCATGTATACCCTATATGGAGGGTTTCTCCTAATGGTCAAATACAAGAAATATCACATTCTACTTCTCGTGATCAAATAAAAAAAATCTCACATTCCATTTTTTGTTTCTCTACAATTATAAGCATGTTTCTAATTTGTATACACATAAATGTAGGCACCTGAACTAATTGTTAGAACACTTAAATGTTGTGATATTCCAATCTAGTTTCTGATGCATACTATTTTTGCAGTCAGGGTTTATGTGCATTCTTGTAGACTACTTAATCAGATTGGAGATCTACAGCAACTATGTCCAGGTATAGAAAATCATTTCGAGGCTTTGTTTACTTACCCAAAAAATCACCTTGTCAATGCTGACAATTGTCCAGATGGTAACTGTTGATGCTTCACCTTCACTGTTATTATTTACAAGCTATTTATCATTAGAAGTATTCTAGAGCAGTGAGACCCAAATATCTCATGTACAGTAGATAAAAGTCATACAACTTACCAGGGTGAAAAAAATAATTCATTTTAAATAATATGTCTGAAGATGAGATAAATTTTTAATAGTAAACATATTATTTAGTTAAAGAAGACAAGTGATGAAAATGGTGAATTGTAAGGTAAAAACTATGTGAAGAAACTCTAATATATATGTGTAGTGTTTCAGTCCTCGAGCTTTATGATATTGTGAGTTTATGTGAACTAATCAAGCGGAACTTCTGTCCACACATGTCTGTATCTGCAGAAATAGATTGAACCATTCCAATTTCCAAACTGTTATGACTGCTAGATTAGTTCCTCCCAGAAGATAGCTCTCATAGTTTTATTATCATGTTGGCATCTTATTTCTTCTTATTTTATCTGTTAATGCCATTTGAATTGCCTAGTCTTGATGGAATGGCAGGAACATTTGGCTCCGAGCGGTTATCTTAAAATCCCAACTGTGAGTGATGTATTCTTTTTTTCCAATTTTTTTCTCATCTTCTACAGATTTTAATTTTTATATATAGTTCTTCAATTATGATGCAATTGGAAAGACTGAAGTGTCTTTTGGCCTCACATCCTTTAAACCCAGCATGGTCTGACATCTTGCCCTACAAAAAATGCTACATGCACATACTAATTGTGCACAGAACACCTAATATTGAGTAGTATAATGAATAAAACATTTTCATACCACAGCTGGCATACATTTTATCTTTAAAATAAAATTTCATAAATGAAACTCAATGTTTATTATTCAATGACTTGAATTCAAGTCCAAGTACATAACGAAGAAAAAATCAATCACTCTATTTATAGTTGACCATAAGGTGTATAACACAGTTACAATCATTAGCAAACCACAACGCTACTATGAACCTTCACCATCTCCTTATTTGCTTCTCATTTTTCCCACGTTTGGCTACTTGTATTGTCCCTAAATGCACTCCTCCCATTATTTGTTTCCAAGTATATGATGCGGTCTCTAAGTGCATCCTGTACTAGATTAATTTCTGAAGCAAAATAGCACTAAGTATTGTCTTAAAATTGAGAGGGACAAAACACCTCTCTATCACACTCCTAGATCTAGGGGGGCCATGGAGTCCCTTGTGATAGAATACACTTGAAGATTAAGAGTTTGATCTCATTCCTTACATTTTGGTTGGGAATGCAAAAGGGTCAGAATAAGGGCATGTGATAGAATGATTTCAGCTCAACTGAACAAAGGGGATGGAATGGGATGTGATTCACATTCCTTGACTTCCAATCACCCTAACCAAATGGGGCTTTAGTAATAGTTTGATGCTTTATGAAACCTGCTTCAGCTTCACATGCTTGAATTCGTTATATGTTAATGTGCAGTGTAACATTTGCAGTTAATCTGATCGCAGCAGCTCTTTGTAGTTTCAACTATACATCTCTGTTTAAGGATCTTCATGTAATCAGTTTCTTCTCTCCAGGATTTTTCTGGCTATATTAAAGGTTGCAGGTTTCTCCCAAAGCTTAATAATGAGTACAATACAAAAAACTCTACCTACAAGGATAGATTTGAAGGCTTACAAAATTTGGTGCTTATTATGGTGAGTTAGGGTTATTTTATTTAGTAAACATTTCATGCCTCTCTTGGAATGCTGTAATAATTAACAATCACTTGTATCTTACATGCATGATCAGTTTGAGCAAGATACTGTTTTGATACCTAAGGAAACATCCTGGTTTGGATACTATCCAGATGGAGCCTTTCATCCTATCTTGCCTGTACAACAGGTAAACTATCTCTTCTGTGGTTTCATTGTTGCTCAATATGAGCAGTACTGCTTGTTCATGCATCGCCAATGTGTCCCAATTTTTTTTCTTAATTTTTAAATTTGATAATACCCGATTTGCGTGTTGGGGCCAGTTTGCTGTTTGGATAGAGTGTCAATGTTTCATAGAATTTCTTGTTCAACGATTGGTTTCTACATATCAGGAAAATAAAAGGCTTAGTGTCTTTTATTAGTAGATTTCCATATTTCATTCTACTTTGAAGTAGAAGACTGAGAAAAATGGGTTTGATATCAGGTAAGACATGTCTAAGTTCATAATTAATTATTTTTCTACTGATTTGGGAATAAGGCCACCAAATGCACTTAGAAAGCATAAGCCCATGTTTTCAATCTACCATTCCGTCTCAAAATGAGTCTCCACTTTCCAATTTTTTTTGTAAAAATGAAGGATAACTTGGATTGGATTGGATTGGACTTTTCCTTTTATACCACATGTACTTTTTTGTTTGTACAAATTCAAGGGGTTCTAACTAACTTATGTCGGGGATATTGTTGGTAATTCATGAATAACTAACTAAACAAAAAGGAAAGTGGGCTTTCATTTAGGGACAAAAGTTGTAGAGAATGAGTGCATTCATTTTGGGATGGAAGGAGAATAAGTTTTCTTTAGAAACTGCAAGGAATACAAATTCTGAGTAAAACATGGGCTTATGCTTTCTAAACTATAGGTATTGCAGTATGTTCAAGGCTCAAAATTGTGTTTTATTTTTCAATATCTTAATGCTGCTTTTGCATTCTTTGCTTTTCCTGTTGGTTGAAATCAAACCATTTAGTTATGTTATCATTTGTCAATATTTAATTCATTCTCATTGTAAAATTGTCATTCTCTTGGAAAATTATCAAACAAACTTTGATAAATCTGATAGAATCCATATTTTATGGGTGATTTACATTTTCGTAACTTCTATAACAACAACCGAGGAAAACCACTTTCTGCGAAGTATGAAAAACAGTTGACCCGAAGAGTCTTGTCAGCAATGTCTTTTTCTGCTAGGGCCTAAAAGACCATTGCAATGAGAATGAAATGGGCAACAACTTAACTTTGGCTTTAGCAAATAGTCACTCTTGCAAGAGTTGATCCGTGATCTGTTAGGCCCATTTTGGCTACGACTCAATTGGGTTGTTGTCTATATATAGTTGAGCATTAACGACAGTTTGGTTGAGCCATTATCTATAGTCTCACTCTCGCATAGGAGAAGGGTCTAGTTAATTACAATTTGTTTTTGTAGTAATAACATTAACATTAACATTGTCATATATGTTTACTACAGACCGAGCTTTACAAGGAAGACTGGATTGGCTTGAAGACCTTGAATGAAGAAGGAAAGGTAAAATTCATAAATGTAACTGGGAATCATCTTCAAATCTCCCATAAGGATATGAAAAAGTATGTGGTACCTTACCTGGTGGAAGAGGAATCCCCAAGTCCAACACCGTCGCCGACGGCAGGATCTTCATTTGATACCTCATTTTCATTATGGGGCTTCTTCACTAGGTTGATTGGCCTAACTGGAGATCAGGAATTGCTGTATACTGCCTATTAATATTTGAAATCCAGCATTAGCTGTACATGAACCCCAATAAATACTTTCAAATTTCATTGCCACTATTTGGTGAAGCTATTTCTTTGATGTTGCTTTTTTTATTGTTTTTTTTAAAATTTATTTATCAGCAAGCGTACAAACACCAAGTCTTGAAACTGAGACCTTAAGAGAATAAGTGAAACCAATCACTTGTCCTGCATTTTGATTGTTTCTTTTATAATAGATAAGAGATTCTGTAATAACCGATAAGACATACAAAGTTAGAATTATTACACGTCCATGTAACAAACCGACCTAATCTTCTTTATTGAGTCAGGTCGTGAACAGGAGAATGTTGTCGCCCTACTATCCGCCCAATTTAATGGCTATCAAAAAGTACATGGATGATGTCCACTGTAATCGCCCTACTATCCACCCAATTTAATATTGTTTTTGGTATAGTTTGATTTGAATAACAAACTGTTAGTTTTAGGCATAAAAATAAAAAATAAAAAATAAAAATAGAATAGAGACTTACCATTAATGTATGCCCAAATGTAAAATGCAAAACTGAATGTTGTAAACTTCATCTTACAAAAACTCAAATTATACAAATTAGGAGAATGTTGCACTTAGAATGTATATATATACAGCAAAACAAGTAAATGAACTATAACTCTTATTCTTTCATTATTTACTTGTTTAAGTTACAAACATTTGTTTCCTTTATTACCTTCTTAATATAATGCTATATGTATGTGTATGGTTTTGGCCCATATCAAACAGAAAACATATATATGGCTTAAAACATCCATAAAATCCAATCTATATATCTACAATATCTGGAATCAAGATAATATATGCATTGCATGTCCCCAAAGTACTATTTCTCAAACTGCAACTTGAGCTGCTGCTAGCCTAGCAATAGGAACCCTATCAAAAGATATATCAAAGTAAGATTCAGAAAGTCGAAAAACGAAAGCTAAGTAAGGAATTCATTCGAAAATAGTGAACCTGAATGGAGAGCACGAAACGTAGTCAAGTCCCGTTTTTGCAAAGAATGCAACAGAAGAAGGCTCTCCCCCGTGCTCCCCACATATTCCAACCTGAGCATAATCAAATCAAATCAAATGATTAGGCTGAAATGTTCATCGTAGCGAGTTCAGCAAGCACATATGCTCTTATCACAGACCTTTAAACTAGGCCTCGCTGCGCGACCCTTTTCAGTTGCCATCTTGATAAGTTGGCCAACACCTTTCTGATCAAGTACCTGCAAGGCAAATGCAAACAATAGATAAGTTTTCTCAAGTAAACACATGTTTTCTCAATCAAGCTAGTGAAAATATTGTATGTGTATGTGTAACCTCAAATGGGTCACTTTGCAAAATGCCATTGGCTAAGTAAATGGGGATGAATTTGCCAACATCATCTCTGCTATATCCAAAAGTCATTTGTGTGAGATCATTGGTGCCAAATGAGAAGAATTCTGCTTCTTTTGCAATCTGTGACCACCAGCAAAGAGAAGTTAATTTGTGTTTCTTGTCAGTACTAAGTATATAGAAACCCCGGAACATGAAATCATATGTGCATACCTCATCAGCAACCAGAGCAGCTCTTGGGATCTCAATCATGGTTCCCACTTTATAGGTCAAAGAAGAACCCATCTCAGAGAATACTTTATCAGCAACACTCCTTATTAAGCTCACTTGATGCCCAAGTTCCTGCAAACAAATTTGTTTTGTGGTCTTTAAGCATATTATTGTACTAGAAACATGGCCAAACATACTATCCTACTTGAAGAATACATTATGGGAAAATAATAAAAATTGAACCTGAGGAGTTCCAACAAGGGGAACCATGATCTCTGGGAAAACTGTAAAGCCCTGGTTGGTCATTGAGACCGCGGCTTGAAAGATTGCACGAGCCTGCATCTCAGAAAGTTCGGGGTATGATATCCCCAGCCTGTTCAATGGATTGATTCAATCAACATGCACGGCAGCGCGGAAATGATGCTTCATTCAAATCAAGAATTGAATTATACATTGCAATAACATCACCTGCAGCCTCGGAAGCCCAGCATGGGATTCACTTCTGATAGTTTCTCAATTCTTGAACAAACTTCATCTTCAGTCATGCCAGTCTCCGCGGCCAGTTCACTAACAATCTGTTCTATGTCGCCTTCAGGAAGGAATTCATGAAGTGGAGGATCTAGCAGTCGGATAGTCACTGGAAGACCTGGTGATTGATCAAGTTTCCAATTTGATCATGTCCATAATCGACCAGTAATCAGTAGAAAATAAGAAAAGTTACCATCCATTGCGCGGAAAATCCCCTCAAAGTCAGATCTTTGATAAGGAAGTAGCAAATCTAGCGCCGCTTTCCTCTGCTCAGTTGTGACTGCCATTATCATCCTTCTCACAGCCTTTATCCTCTCATCTGAGGCAAAGAACTGAAACATACCAAGAAATGAAAATATCAGATATAACAATATATTCAGGTGTTGAAAACAGTGATGGTAACATGATTTACCATATGTTCTGTTCTACAAAGTCCAATCCCTTGGGCACCATTCTTTCTTGCTGTTAATGCATCTTCAGGTGTATCAGCATTTGCCATAACCTATTGTTTATAGCATCAGTTTAGTATATGATCAATTGGGAAATGTTTAGAATATCTACTACTATGTAAAAAATTGTATGATCAGTAGTATCTCTTGACTGGCCTTGAGGTTCCTTATTTCATCAACCCATGTCATAAAGGTTTCCAAGTCCCCACTTAGAGCAGGAGGAGAGAGTGGCTGTTTTCCCAAAATCACTTCACCGGTTGATCCATTTAGCGAAATCCATTCCCCTTCTGGGATCACCATGCCGCCTATGACAACTACCTGCATAAGGCATTATTGCTAGTTCTATATACAACTTCCTCTTCCACTAATTGAACACCAACATAACACAATAATGAAAAGTGTACATACCCTTTCAGCGTCATTTACGCGGATATCAGAACAGCCTGACACACAGCACTTTCCCCAGCCTCGCGCCACAACAGCTGCATGAGATGTCATGCCTCCTCTAGCTGTCAGGATCCCGGCTGCAGCATGCATTCCTCCCACGTCTTCTGGACTCGTCTCAGTTCTTACCTTCATTTTGAGTATATATACGGGTTATTCTATAAGTTGGATCATAAGTTGGGAACTAGTTTCTGAATAAATTAAAACAAATGATGTGAAATTGAGCAATTAGTATATATGTACCAAGATAGCACTCTTTCCTTGTGCATGCCATGCTTCAGCATCATCAGCAGTGAACACAATTTGGCCAACTGCAGCTCCTGGAGATGCAGGCAAGCCCACAGCAATAACTTTGTCTTTGTATGTAGATGGATCCTCAAACTATAATCATCCAACAAAATGACATATGTTTTGTATTGTTCACTTCATGTAAATTTGTTAATCAAATAGTAAGTACTCCATTAGTATATATACCTACCTGTGGATGAAGTAGTTGGTCAAGATGCTGTGGCTCCACCATTTTTATCACAGACCGAGTATCAACCAAACCTTCATGAACCATGTCCACAGCTATCTTTACAGCGCCTTTGCCAGTACGCTTACCAGATCGACATTGCAACATCCACAGCCTATTTTCTTGAACTGTAAATTCAATATCCTGAAAGTAGATGTTGAAAAATGATTTGATTTTGAACAAGTACAATGATTTATAAATATTAACTTGTAGCTAGTATGTACTATGTACCATCATATCTCTGTAATGTCTCTCTAAAATCTGGCAGTTTTCCAAAAGCTCCTTATAGGCTTGGGGCATGCATGTTTCCATGGTGGATAAATCTTGAGGGGTTCTAATACCAGCAACAACATCCTCTCCCTGCGCATTCACCAGAAACTCCCCATAGAGCTTGTTCTCACCGGTGCTCGGGTTCCTGGTGAAAAGAACACCAGTGCCTGAAGTGTTCCCCATGTTTCCAAACACCATGCATTGAATGTTCACAGCAGTTCCTTTCAAGCCTGTTATCTGATTTATGCTCCTATACTTGATGGCCCTGGGGCTATCCCATGAATTGAACACTGCTTCAATAGCCAACTGCAACTGCTTCTTGGGATCTACACATATTTCCAATGCAAATCAATCAATCAATCAATCAACACTTCATTTTCTATCATGTCCTATATGTATATCTATGTGCATACCTGAAGGAAACTTGTCACCAATAGTTTCTTGGTAAACTTGTTTGTATTGTTCCACTAAGTCTTTGAGGTCTGAGGCTGTTAGATCAGTGTCAAGCTCAACCCCTTTAACTTCTTTCAGCTTCTCTAACTTCTCCTCGAACGACGAGTGAGGAATCCCCATAACCTTCAAATTCAAATTCAACATAACATTTCAGTCATTCAGTGTATAGAGTGAAGAAGAATAGTGGAAATGAGTGATTGAAATATATAGAAATACTTACAACTCCTCCAAACATGTCTAGGAAACGTCGGTACGAGTCATAAGCAAAGCGGTCTCCACTCTTTGCTGCCAGTCCTTGAACCACTTCATCATTCAGTCCAAGGTTGAGGACAGTGTCCATCATCCCGGGCATGGAAATCTAATTCATTTGTATCACATATATTCCCGAATAATCAGTTCATTATGTCGATATATAGGGAGTAAAGAAACTAAATTTGCACAAGCATATGCACGTACCGCAGCACCAGATCGAACAGAGAGGAGAAGAGGCTTGGTGGGATCACCAAGAAAAGCTCCCATCTCCTTCTCAACACTTGCCAATCCTTCCAATATCTCCTCCCACAGCCCATCTGGTATCTTCTGTCCATTCTTCTGGTACTCTTGGCATGCTTCTGTTGATATAGTCAGTCCGGGCGGGACTGAGAGTCCAATACTTGCCATCTCTGCAAGATTTGCCCCCTTCCCCCCCAACTAAAAAAAAAAAAAAAAAAAGTTTAGCCAACCATTAGTATAAAATGGAATAGATAGTTCTTGATTTAAGAATCATCATCGGGGCAAGTGGCTTAAGCGCTTGCTTCTCTTCAGTTATCAGGTTTGAGGCTCGGTTGTTATACCTGCTGATATAAAAAAGATAGTCCTTGATTCATGGTAAAGAAACAAAAGATGCTTACCAAGGACTTCATGTTCTTGTTTCCATCACTTCTTCCCTTGCCAAAAGTAAAAACCCTCTGCATAAAGTAGCCGAAAGATCAAAGATTGAGAATCAGGACTAGCTGTAAATCCACATATTAGTTTATAGAAACAAAAGAGAAGATGATCAGAAGAATGATCAGTTGTGTACCTTTTCAGTCGTTGGAGCAGATTCATCTGAGACAGGACTGAGGATGGCTTGTCGTCGGATTGATGGCTCGTTCGAGGACTCTATCTTGCAATTCTTATTACCATTGTTGAAGAGCTTCAGTTTGTGAGACCTAATGGCTCCTCCAACTCCACCATGATCACAAGTAATAGTAGTGGTTTGAATATGGTGCTTGAACATTTTTGGAGCTAAACACCTCCTTACCATGGCAGTGCCATTCATGGTTGCTGGCATTTTCTTTATTGAGGACCAGAATATCAATCATTACACACTCTCAGTACAAATCTATATATATATGTGTCTGTGTGTGTGGAAGGACAGAGAGAAAGGGAAACAAACAGGTCCTCTCCTCTCCTATCCATTCCCAACTATGAAAACAAAACCACATGTTTTTGAGCGGCTACTCTACCTCCCATTTTACTTCTATGCCCCTTGCAACTTGTTTATTTGCAACAAACTTTCACCGCCAACTTTAAGGTACATCTTATATTCAAATCCAAAGCGATGTGTCAGAGTATAAAACTAACATTAGATTTTCAAGTTTTAACTATCAATTTAAGCTTTTAATTAAGTTGCGGAGTTGGTTCTGTTAAATTTTATAAATACAATGGTTTAGGCTTCCACTACTAAATGATCAACCTTATTAGTAGGGTTTTGTTTTTTTTTTTGTAGAAATTAGTAGGGTTTCACTTGCACCATTATATTTAGCCACTTCAGTTTGTAATTTTCTAATGTGGGATAACATCCACTTCAACACTCCCTCTCACGTTTCAGTCTCACATATTTCTTTTACCGATAAGCTCGACACGTGCACAATTGGTAGCTTTATAAATCTGCACTCCCCCTCACGTGTAGGTATTTTTCTTCCACACGTGGGCCGCTGCAGGCATATCCATCTGCAAACGGGCCGGAGACCACAGAGGGAGGCAACATAAATGGGCCACTTTCAGGCCAAGGCCTGGATCAAAACCAGCTTTGATACTATATTAAATTTCATAAATGGACTAATTACAATGACTTGGGCTTCCACTACTAAAGTGTCAACCTTATTTGTAGAGTTTCACTTGCACTATTATATTTAGCCACTTGCAATTTTTGTTAAAATTATTAAAATTTCACTAGTATATAGCATGGGTCACTACGACTGTTCCATAGCTCTACCACTGTGTATAACTAACTCATTTAAGAGAAAAGTTGAAACTCATTTTAAACACAATGAGTATTATTTACTAAAATGTTTTTGAGAATGTTTTTCTTCTAATCGCATCATCGACATGAGTTTTCTTATGTATTTCATTCTTGTCGTTTATTGCAAATGTTATTCACTATAAAAACTTTCAAATCGTTACAGCAACATAGGCAATACGAGTGATAAGCAACAAAGCATATGTGATGCGTGCACACAATAAAAAAGTTTATCACATTGGTGAGTTTTTCTAGGAGCCTTGCAGAAGATTGAATCTGCCTATTTGTCTTGTACATTCATTTCTTGTGTCATCTTCATTATTGAGAATTTGAGTGGTTTCGTATTTAATTGAGTCCGGTTCATATATATACACACACACACATATATATATATATATATGCTACACACGCTTTTTTTTTTAATATTTGTAAAAAATATTTAATTTGAAACGGAGATAGTATCTCTTAAATTTGTTACAACACATGTTATGAGCAATAAAATAGAAAATAAACAATACTAACTTTTTAATTTTACTCGAAATAGAAAAACAACAATTATTTTGAGACATAGAAAGTATATACAAACATTTCATATAAACGAGAAACTTTATACGTCGCGTTTTACAAAAAAATTGGATATTCTCCAAATTCAAGTGTACTGATCTACAAAGGCCAATCAAACAAATTCAATTTCCTTCAAGCCACTTTTCCTATAGATATAACAACAATGGGAACACTATTTTAAGATTAAAAAAAAAATTCAATGTATGAGTTGAAAGTATCAGACAGAGAAGACATGAACTTCTGGTTGACCACTACACCTATACTTCCCTTCTGCAGACATCTTCACTCCAGCTCTCCAAAAAATGCTTTGGTAATTTGAGCATTGGGCAACAATGCTTTCAACAAGTGAAGTCCTTATCTTCCTATATATATCTTTGAACAAGTCATACCAAAACAACTCTGTAACTAATGCCTTGTATGTATTCATATTAAGAGTCAACTTTACATGAAGAGATATTGTTAAACATGTCAAATTCTATATAAATTATGGAGGTGTTATCCTTTGTTCGCAGTGTTCTAGCTTCACTTAATAAAAAGTTTGCGATTCTCTCAGCTGAATTATCCGCGTCTGTGGAGCTTCTTTCCTTCACCTGCGCACCTCAAAGATGGATAACAAAATTTCAGTCAGGATGATCTCCCAAGGGACAAATATAAGTGTCTTATTTAACCTTTTGCAATAATTTATAATAATATACTTTATCCGTTCCAAAACGAGTGTCCTTGTTTCAATTTCGAGAAAATAATAAGTTAACTAATGTGGGTGGTATATTCACTCTTGTATTATCATGATAATGTGTTATAGCAAACTTAAGAAATACTAACTAACTTATTATAAAGATACTATTGACAATTATGCAAATTAACTTCTTAGAAAGTAAAAGAGGACACTCATTTTGAGACGGAGAGAGTAATTAGTATTTGACTTTCTTTCATGTGCCCTCATGAGCATTGTGTAACATGTTCAAGTGGTTTTAACTATAAGTGGTAGCATTTGGATTAATTTTTATGAATGGGGATGGGAATGGCCATTCCAAAACCATTCTCATGATTGAACATTACAAAAAAAAAATGAGGTTTTTTTTCCTAATGCAATCACAAAGAATGGGAATGTCGTTCACGTTACAAACAAAAAAAAAAGATCCAAACGCTACCTAACTTATATTCAAGATAATATTGGTACTTCACGAACAATTTACTAACAAAAGGGAAAGAGGAGACTTATTTTGGGACAAATAAATTTAATTAGAAAGGCAGTTATTTTGGGACAGATGTAATAAATAATGTAAAACAGATATAATAACCTGATAAACTAGCTGATTTGCCTTCTTCATGCTAATGACATCCCAAAAGCCATCACTGCAATCAGCAAAATCAGGTGTCATGTTACAACAATAAAAAAAGGTGGACCTGTGCACCAGACTTGCAACATAGTGAGGTCTGATTAGGGTCATTTCCTTTACTCAAACATGCCATGCCAAACCCTCAGTCACATTACCAAAATGAATTAACAAAAATATAATATTGAAATACTTGGATGAAAGCATATTAAATATTAAATATTAAATAACAATTATAATAATTGAATGAAAAAATAACTCTCAAATGATGGCAACTTTTATATCTTAAATGAAGAATTAATATGACAATGATGATTTAAGAAGATGATGCCTTAAACAGTGGAAAAAATTAGTTAAAGCAAGACAATGAAGATGCAATCAAACATCACCTTGCAAGTAGAGCAAAGGCCCTGCTTGCCTTGTCAATTCGCACAACTCCACTTATAAAAGGCACAGAACTAAATCGTCCATCTTGCTGTTTCAGATATTTGTCTCCAAGCATACGAGCAAGATTTAAACCTGATTAATAACAGAAGAAGAGGAGGTAGGAGTGAGTAATTAAGCCAATTTTATGATACAAATCTGCAACATATACAAAGTGATTTTTCCATACCGCATAGGCGTTTTTCTCCGTCTTTCAAAGGTACCCCAGTTTCTTCAATTCTAAGTCTTTCAGAATAACTACTTATCCTATGATCTTCTGTCATCTTAATTTCCTTCCCATCAATACTGCCACAAAAAGATTCTTAATTCACTAGCAAGATACAACAGCAACCTTGCAGATAAATCAAAGAATCATATAGATTTGTATACCAGTGATGAAACAACAAAAATGAAATAATTTTAGAATCAAAGAGAGCAAGCTAATATGGAAACATCACTAAGCAACACACTTTTGTTTTCTTTTGTTGGTACCTCAACACAATAACATAAAATATAGCTTTACAGAATAACAATATCTATCGTCAAGTGCAATTGCAAATAACAGCTAATATCATGTTATCTTTCGCCACTAACAACCTGTAATCTTGTATAACATGTGCAACACTTGCACACGCTAATGAGAATTGATAATTGCACACCTTTTTCTTATTAGTCAATTAATACTTCTTTATATGTTAGAATCTGTATGGTTAGCACATAATTAGGTGCCACCAGAAAGAGACCCTAAAAAATTCCCACCATGCTGATAGCAGGAACGTCTTAGAAACCACTATCCCTTAGTTCCCGCCAATCTCAATTTAAGACTTTGGATTTTCCATTTCCTTCAAACTAAATATCCAGTAACAATAGTTCTCTAGACCAGACAACCTAAGTATTCACGATCAAAATTTGGAATTGCAACTTATAAAAACTTTTTCCTAATGATTTATGAAGATTTCACCAAACCTGTTGGAGTTGCAATAAATTTTTTACCAAGTAGCTTCTTAAAAATTGATCAGGTTCTTCAAAACTCACAATTACCTATAAGCATTGAAACTCCACCCCATCTTATCTAATTAGGCAAAGAGTTATAATGTTCTTTCCATGTTAACTTAGACCCACCTCTACGAATTTTAATTTCTCCCAACTGAATTCTCCCCTTTAAATACAAATTACCTATGAAGTTGAACTTTACAATTGATTAGCATAATCCAGAATAGAAGATTCATCCGAGACACCAAGTCCAACAGATACTCGTGAAATAATACCGTAATGATCCTTTAAACAACAAATGACGACTTATACACTTACTTCATAATGCAAGCTGAGTCACCCACATTTGCACATTGTGCAAAGAAATTTTCTTGACCATCAGCCCAAATCAGAAGGACAGTTGCTGTACAACCCTGCAAGGACTTGATTACTTAAAAGAAAATGAAAGGTTTAAACAGATGTAGTAAAAGATTAGCGGGAACAGGACGAAAATATTTTGCAGTGTAATTATCAACATATTCAAGGATATAACATACCATCAACAAATATTTCACCATAAAACATGCAACTAAACTACTTTCAATGCTTGAGTGTTTACATCAAGTCACTACTCACTTGTTCGATTAAATGGTATGGGTATATATGTAACAAAGTGTAGTTTACCATAAAACTAATTAAATCATACACCCAAGTATTCTTCAAGATAGAAACTTGTAGGACTCAAATGTTTAGATAACTTATAATATTGAAATACAACTTCAGATGTTGTCAACTATCTATTATCGACTCCATTTATTTCACTAAACTGATTACTTTAGGACATATTAGAATATTACAAACACTAGACCAGAAGAAAATTATAATATGTTATCGTATTAACGCTCTTAGTTAGTTCGCATTGAGCGAGTTCAATGCAAAGGACATGAGTGTAGCCCTCCTGCAAGTTTTGATTTGTCACTTGAAGTGCTACCATGCCAGAAAATATAATTTTCGGCTTCGTCCTTCTTTAAGAACCTTCAAATCGAAAATAGGAAAGTAATTTTTTGACATATGATTCGATTCCAAGAATTTGTGCCAGGGCAAGCGATCGTTTCTAGTGACAAGAACAAATTTGTATCTCCTACTAGGATATGTAAAAGAGCCAATCTATAACGAAGAAAGAACCCTATTCAAAATTGATTCTCTTTAGATGGGCAAGGAGAAAGTTGGGGAGGGGGGTTTCCTATACCATAGACCTACATTTGCATGCTTTCAGGGCTACTCATAATAGATTATTTGCATTTATACCATAGTTGTTAAAGGGAAAGGGGTTCTTACTTCTTAGGACCTCTACGCAAGACACAGACAGACACCAAATGAATGTGAGGCACACTCTGATTATCAAGTACTCTCTAGAATAATCAGCTTAAAAATGAAAGAAGAGGTTGCATGGAGAAGAAGTTAAAAACAATACTACAAAATGATAGAAAACAGGAGAAGAGAAGTGCAACAACAGGAACAAAATGAGTTGTAGCAGAGAAGAAAAGGGTGAGGAAAAAAAGAAGAATATAAAGCACGCTTACCTTACTCAGCAAGGAGAAAGAAGACAGGAGAGAGTTTGCTTCAGTAGAGTAAGTATTTTTCATTTAGATAATCAGTATATTGCTTCTTCTTTTTATTATGAAAGGAGCAACTGATGTTTAGACTTTTCTCCTGTCTTAATTGAAAATTACACAATGACTATTAAAATTTTAATAACATTTCTTATCAAATCCCTTGAAAACAGAAAAAGATTTTTTTGGTAAATACAAACTTCAAAAGAAACAGAAACAAAAAGCACAATTGTTCTTAAGGTTTTTTTTTTCTTTAAAGTTAAAGACGCGCCTTAAGTGCAAGGATCTGAGCCTCATCAATGGTAAGGTGAGGTGACACACCTCAAGAACCTATATGTTATTTTTCTTCTATAGTTTTTACTTACCAAATTATATGTTTTCCTACTTTCTAGAGAGGTCGGTGTGGGAAAATTAACAAAATCTTCCATTGCCATCACATAACTTTAAATTAAATATCAACTGCTCATTCATCTTCAAAAAAAAATGTTTATCTATTATCTCAAACAAAATTACTATTCCACTAGAGCAAACTTTCTTCTTTCTTCTCTCTTGTTGAGTAAAGAAAGCATGTTTTGTATCCTCTTCTGTTTTCTTTTCTCCCTTGTGCTCTGCAATCTGCACTTCAACAATTCTGAATTTTTAGTTTTTGTTTTATTTTATAAATCCTGTTGTTATATTTCCTTTCCCCTTTTTTTCTGTGTTTGTTAGGTTTCAACTTCTACACATGACCTTCTCTTCTTTAATTCTCTAACCAGATTCTCTTTTGGACTTCAGTAATTTATTTTTTACCTGATTATTAGGCTGCCACGGAGCCAGAAAATTCTACAAATATCAGATAAGCCACATAGTGTCTCATCTTCCCAAGGCACGTACCTAGGACCCAGTAACCTTTGCACCTTTATGTGCTATAGGTTTTTAACATCTATGGTTGCATTTATATTATCCTCACAAAAGATTGCTCCACCAACGATATTGATTCTTCAATGTCACGTCAATAATGAATAAGACATTTGCTAGAGAACTCACTGCTCTTTTAAGAAGCTTTTAATGGAAACTTTGGGCTGGATTGAAGTGAGGGGATTAATTAGATTCATATAGAAGTATATAAGAGGGCACGAAAAAAATAGCAAAAAAGGATATGATTAGCATGGTTGAAAAAGGGTAGAAAGGGTAAGGTGAACATAAGCAACCTACCCATATAGCAGTTTATATTGCAGAAAGTCACATCAACATCACTTCATCAAGAAATTTACACTATTTGTTAAACACGTGAAACTTACAAACACATCAAATACATTTTGAGATGATATTCCAGCAATAGAGAATATACAATATCATGAAAAAACTATGTATAGAGTAAAGAGAAGAGCATGGGAATACAAATCAAATGAACCAAAGACTGATAAATAACACAAACATCCTTGTTATAGTTAATTACAAAAGATAATGACAAAGAGAAGCATAAATTAAATGGGGGAAAAACCTCATATTCATGATTCATGCACGCTTCGGTTTGAGAAAATGCAGCTTCGAGAACATCTGAAGCATCGCATAGAGACAAAACCTTATCCCTTTTTGCAGAATCAGACAAAATAGAAGCCACCATCTCAGGCAGAATTCTAGAGAAATTCATCATTGAACGACAATTAGTAAAATGCTAAATAACTGATAACTACAATACCAATGCATGAGAGATTAGACTGAGAGTGATTAAGAATCGCTGAACATAGCGTCATTGGTAAAATGGAAACTGTAAGTGTAACTACAAAAAAAAAAAAAGAAACAAACAACAAAATGGGACCATTTACATGGGATAAATGTTCCTTGAGAGAAACAATCAAATCAAATCTCACAAAATTCCATAAATAGTACACAACATGATGATATAAATTAATAACTTAAGAGGTATAAGAAACATGCTAAAATTTCAAAAACATTTTAAAAAAAAAAAAATCAGGATATGCTATTAGTATAAACAGTACTTAGTTCTCCATATAAAATGAAAATCCGAAATTCTATATCACATCCATATAGATATGAATGCAACTCCGGACACATAGCTAGGATGCATCACTCAATGGCAACCACAACAATTCTATAGCAAGATGAAGAATATTCAAGTGAACCCTCACTACTGAAGGTAATAATGCAACATTATGAGGCTGCCAATAATGCAAGGAAATATACATAGCAGCGTAATAATTTTAAATGAAATAACACTAACTTGCTCGCAGATTTGGCAGCCCCTGCTCCCCCATGTCCATCACAGATGCCAAAAAGTCCAAACTGCAAACCAGGTGAGAAAGAGATTCAAGAGAACTGCATTTTATATCTTCATCAAAAAAGAATTTAGTACTCATAAACCTTTTCAATCCCAGGAAGAGGCCATCGATAATAGCACACATCTTCCATGGGAAGCTTCTTCCCCCCTCGGCGCAAAGCCATTGGATCCGAAGCCATACCAACTCCGAAAGGGATTTGAATCTCGGTTTGTGATGTAATCTCAACCTGCCGTGGATTAAAATATGTAGATATCAGAAACCATATTTACAATAGGCAAATAAGTAAACTGGAAGGTGCAACATCCATTTTAGTTTAAACATTGGTACACAAGACATTTAGATAACCATTAATATTTGTAACAATAGTGGGAGATTAAAGGGAAAGAAATTTAATATTTATCTTCTTCTTTTCTGAAATAGTGAGGAACCAACCCCTTACCTACGACAACAAATATATGAATCATGAAGAACTTGTTAACCACTTACTTGAAACAACTTTCAACACTTCGACAACTGCAAGTAATTAATAGGATTTTATTTTAATTAAAGTAGGAAATATGAATCCATTTTAGCACTTTCCTTGATATTTGAGCAGAATTGAGCTCTATTTCCGATCATAGAGGCCATACAAAGATTATAAATGCAATGGGGAGATATTGTGGAAACCGTAACTGAACATACAACGTTCTAACATGTCAAATTTTGAAAACTAATTGCAGATTCCAACAATATACACTTTAATAAGTTTATTACCAAGATAATGGGAATCTAAAATCAAAAGATTATTGAAAAAGACAAATCAGAAATTTTATCTTCCAAGTATGTATTTCAGTTATTCTGAACCTATTCTAAGGTACACAGAAGATCCATCAACATTACTGAATTGAAGAAATTGCTACAGTTATATCTTCATAGAGGCACAGACTTACATATACTTTTGATGTTGTGCCAAGAGTTATTACATCTCCATTTGCTAGCTCAGTTGGATCACCCCAATGTCTTCTATCAGATTCTGGATGATTGATTGGTTCAGAGTTTAAGAGCGTTCCATTTAGGCTACCCATGTCTACTAGCTCCCATTTCAATTTCTGTATATACAACACAATTACAGATCATCAGAGTGCTTTATACATGATATGCATTATAAACACGAGCAAAAGTGATTAGTAGTGATTAAGTTTACATCCATATTCCAGTTTATCATTGCATGTTTCCCTGACACCTCTGAATCCTTCACTAATAAATCACATGGAGTAACCCTTCCAAGTGTCAGTGGAAGTCTAGAGGTATTTGTGGACTGTACAGAACATCGTGACCCGTGAGCAGGACCATTGAGAACCTCCAGGGTGATACAGCTTCCTGCACTTCTAACAGAGCGATATGAAGACATGTTTCACATTTTCGGCCAAATAAAGTTGGTACAAAGTATTAAATCTTTGAATATGTGAGACTAAAAAAAGAAATTACTTTGATCTCTGCTATCCGTAGCCAAAATTTCTTGCAATTCATCATTTTCAGAACCAAATTTCAAATTTTCACTTAGATCATTCTTTCTGTCGAGTTTCTGCTCTTGAATAATGTTGTTCAAGGACGATGGTCGCTTTAGTGTCTGACCAATTAAAACATCTTCTGAAGGATCGGAAATTATATCTAGGACCACACTTTCACCTACAAAATTGAAAAATTAGATGTTCACTGTGATAGGAAGTGAAAGAGCAATTAAATCATTACCATGTACAGATAAACAGAAATCAAGACTAGAAAACATAGTTGTATACCTTGGTTCAAATGAGAAGATTGTGGAGGAACCCTATGTTTAAAATTAAGTCCCTGTGTTCGGGGTGAGCTCAAAAAATCTTCACTAGGGGGACATGATTCCTCCAAAGCAAAGTTTATAGACAATTCATTGCTTTGATTCTGAGCTTGCTCTACATCATCTGAAACAAGGGGCCTATCAAGGTCACCAACCTACAAAGGATGCAATTGCATTGAGCAAACATTGTGAGAAACAAAATGTTCTAAATATTTAGCATCAGTGAAATTAAAAACATACACAAATGAAAACAAAAAATCATCATGGAATCTATCTAGTAATTCACACAAGTAAATACTTTTGTATATATTATGTCAATTTGTAACTTGGGATCCAGATCAAAATGCAATTAATGACATCATCCAAAGCATGAAGCTGTAAATCATTGTTTGACCGACTTAATGGCATGTCTCAAACATAAATAAGCTTTAGAACCAATAAGCATGATATATATGGAAAATTCCTGAATTCCATTCCTGATTCTTTCTCAAAATTCAGATGCAAGTGCATGATCTAATGTTTTCGACAAAATTAAGCTTTAGAACCTAGAAGCATGCCATGTATGGGAAATTCCTGAATTGAATTTCAGGTTCTTTCTCTAAATGCACATTCAAGTGCACAAACGGAATCATGTAAATCAATTATGGTAAGAAGGAAATTTCTTTCACCGAAAATACTTTGAAATTTAGGTTCTCCTCTTAGCACTTAAGAAGATGTAGCTACCATTATGACTTTTCTTACATAAAGCATTATCTTACTGAACATATTAATGCTGCATACCATTATTGATTAAGAAACGCAACTTCCAAATTCTTCCATTTCAAAACCTTCTTAACAGCATTAGACCGAAAATACCAGTAAAAGCTAAATAATGCAGGGTGCTATGGCCTCCTCTCGAATGCCTCCAAAAAAATCAAAACTAGAGACACCAAATCATTAAATTTGACACTAAACTTGTAGCTCAGTAATTAGTTAAGAACAACAAAGACTACAGCAAAGAAATGAGCAATCAAGACCCTAACCACCACTTCGAATTTTCAGCTCAAGCTTACCTATTCAAGAAATTTTAACCCCAAGAACACCAAGCTGGAATCGTAAACCTCCAAGAATCAATGATCCAATCACAAACACAAACCCGCACACTAGTCACTTAAAAGAGCTCACTCCTAGATAACCATTTACAACATACATCAAGCAAAACTAAAACCCTCAACATTCCTAATATTCTCGATCATACAGTAAATCCACACAGAAGTAAGCGGAACAGCGAAATCTAACGACAAGCAAGGGTCAAATGATATATCCAGAAGAAATCAAGTTTCAAACGAATCATCCGCGACAGAACCGAGACATTGCAGTACGGGAGCAACGAACAAAAGAGGGCGATACGTGCGAGAGAGAATTGAAAATCAAGAAAAGAAAAAGGAAATGGAAATGGAGAAGCGGCGTACCTTGACGATGCGAGAGCGAGAGCTGGAAGAGAAAGAGAAGTAGCGCCATGGACGGCAGGCAAGGAAGAGAGCAAGAAGAAGGATCAGAAGCAGCATAAGGAGGAGGACACCGACAATGCTCTCTGGTATCGCCATCTTCTTCGCCTCTCTTCCCAGAGAAAGAGATTGGCTGCAGATTTCCGTGAAGATCGCTTTGAAATAGTCGCATTTCTTTTTCATTTTTATTTTTATTTTTATAATTTTATTTACTCTTCTTCAGGTTCAGGTGTAGCATTTCAATTCACAGAGTATTATTATACTACACTGCAATCAATCTAATCCCTTTTTTTTTTCTTACACTTTGGAGTCAACCCCAAATGAATTTATGTGTAAAAGCCCTTAAGATTGTCCAAAAATTTATTTTTGAGACAAAATGGGAACAATAAAATATAATAATGACTTAAAATGGGTGGATACATATTTATGAAATAGGTATGAGTGGGTGATAATTGCCACAAAAGTATATACTCTATATTCTCTCTTTTTTATTGTGTACAACTTAATTGTAAAAATACCCTAATAACGATGGTTCTCATCGAGAAATCACTCTGCCTATGAAGGCCGAATGACTCATGGAGGATGGTAGACACATCCGGAAGTTGAAAGTTTCTTGTGTGCTTCGTGACATAACTGGCCAATCACATGCCACCATCTTGTTAGATAAGTAAGCAACATAAGTATCTTTTTGAAAGAAAGATAGATGTGCGTTCATTATCATTTAGTTTTCGTATATAAACTTGTTGTTTCAAGAAATTTTTTTATAGAATTCTACTATTTGTTATTCATGTATACTTCATGTGAAGATTTTTCTCTCACATTCAAGGTGATTTTCTACAAATATGTATGGGGTTTTCTGCTCAATGACATGTTTTTCTTGCGAAAGCTACATGTTCCAAGTATCAGAGAGCTTTGAGTCTTGATCATAATTTGGATTTAAAAAAAGTTATAAGGTCTCTTTGAAAAGAAAAAAATACAAAATCGTTGTAGTTTG
Source organism: Pelargonium nanum (assembly GCA_036897485.1). Lineage (NCBI taxonomy): Eukaryota > Viridiplantae > Streptophyta > Magnoliopsida > Geraniales > Geraniaceae > Pelargonium > Pelargonium nanum. Next base: position 2,409 of record JAYMTF010000985.1, on the reverse strand, counting down.
CTTATTTAAATTGATTCAAAAGAGGCGCATCTATGATATCATATTGTTACAATATGTGATTCCTTAACATTCTTCCTCATGTGGAAGTTGGATAAGAAATATGGATCTAAGCTTCACATGGATGGATGGACTTAATTCGAGAGCATCACTTAACACTCCTCCTCACGTGTAAGTCGGACAATAGAGATATACCCGGGTTTACACATGTATAGATAGACTTAAGTCGAGAGGTAAGGAAAACATGTCATTAGACTCAAACAAAACCAACTATGATATCATGTCAAACTTGACTTCAACTCAAAAGTTTAACCTGATAGGTGGATGCCTCAATTAGTATTTTGAATAAACCAGTCCCAAGTCTGTCTCTCTTATCCACCTTGCACGTAAAAGAGACTGTTAAGTAATACTCTCGACTTAATTTCATTCATCCACACTTCACGTTTAAATCAATCTCTCTTATCTACCATGCATGAAAGGAGAGTGGCGAGGAATCACACTTATAAAAGACTACAACAATACAATTATTTCTCACATAGGCTATTACAAGGGTTCAATGGCCAACAATGAAAACCCCAAATGTCTCTAAAACCAATTTGCATAGATCAAATACAATGCTTTTATTGCAGGAGGCAAGTGCAACCATATATACACAAACTTAAAATTGGTTGGAATTTTGATTTATAAAGATAGATCCAAAACTAAAACAAAGCTTTAGGAAGTAGCCACCCAAAATGGCTCCCAATTCAAAAGTCCTTTATTCTCAACCTCCCCCTGTTTGCAACTACTTGTAATTGGCCTTAAAAATTCCCTATTCCCCATTCCACCCCCAACTTTACAATTATTCCCATCCACGTCCTCCCTGGACCTCAACAAGCAAACATCATTGTCGCATTGTTGCTGTTGTTGATTGGCACGAATTATGTCACATTGTGTCCGTACACACTCTCTGCTTAGTTTAGAATTTTCCGAAAGGTAGAGCCTGAGGCGGCCGTGGTTCCTCACAGAACGAAAGCAAGTAAGATTGGAGGGAGCCTTGACAGCCTCCATCACTAACCGCCCGTCGCGGCGGCGGGCCCTTATTCGCAGGGCTTCGCCTCCGCGTATTGTGGTCAAGGTAGGAGGAAAGTCGCGGCAAATTTTGATTTGATTTGCCGTGACTTTACTCCTCTTTTCGGCTTGCGAGCCGATCACTGACGACAAAGAGGACACCATGTCGTCGCAGCCGCTCTCGCTGCACAACATCTCCGTGCACATTTCCAAGCTCTTGTCGCTGAGGCTCCATTTCTTTACCTCCAGGGGATGGACATAAATGTCTTTTCGTTCGTCGGTTTTGGGTTGTGGCAGGGACAGAGCTTGGAGGAAGCTCCAGGCACCGCCTTGATCGGCGAGTGGCTTTGGGGTGGACAATTTGAGCCGGAGAGTCGTGGACTCGAGACGGGATTGCAGAGCTTGACACACAATGGTTGCCATTTTTGGGAAATTTGGTGATGAGCTTGTAAGGAAAATGTGTGTTTGGAGACTGAGAGGTTTGTGCATGAAATGAGGCATGAGTGAAGTGAATTTGTAGTGCACAAAAGTGGCACTTTTCGCACCACTTGACTTGTACAATTCTTGGTTTGCCACACACTGCACAGTAGAAAATAAAGACGGAAAAAGACTCGATGTGCTCCATAAACTTTTGTGTTTTGATTCAGTCTGGTTCATAAACATTTTTCAATCAAAAATATAGTATACGGACTTTCGTGTTTCGATCGAATTTAGTTAAACTTTTTTCTTTAACCTTTCGCGATTACTTTAAGCCAAGTAAAAATTTATGAATCAAATTGAATCGAAACACAAAATTTCATGAACCAAATTAAGTATTTTATTTAAAAAATTGGGAATATAGACATGCAAGATTCCCTATTTTTTTTAACATATGATCAGTAGCTGAACATTTACTGTTGATGTTTCCTATTCCCTTTCAAAAGAGAGGCAACAAAAACAGCCAAGAAACATAGGATTTTACCAAATTTTGGCTGACAGTGATGGCTTCTCCTTTATCTTGTAAAAGAAAATATTAAAAATGGTTTTGTAACTTTTTCAAATTTATTATGTTATGTTTATTTGATCTGTTAAAATTGAAGACGTCTACAAGTTGGTGCAATGCTCATGTTTTCAAACACTAGGCATGAAGTAGTACCCACTAGTGAGGCTTGTCTGTTACAATTGCGTGGAATTGTTATTTGTAATAAAACAGTGATGTGTTCTTTCATTTAATTTAATTTTAGGTAAAAGATCCAATTTAGTCCCCGAACTTTGGTGTTTTGATCCAATTTGGCCCCTAAACTTTTTTTAACCAAAAATAATCCTTGAACTTTGGTGTTTTGACCCAATTTGGTCCCTGAACTTTGTTTTGACCCGAAATGG
>JAYMTF010000984.1:0-27529 GCA_036897485.1 Pelargonium nanum | reverse complement strand
CATGAAAGTGAACTTTACCATTGACTTTGTCACTTTCCCTTGTAGAATCAGGGTACCAAACGACACCTACATGTAAAATGCATGTAAGGCAGGTGGAAAGTAGGCCCTATCGTGTGATTTTGGACAACTTTGATTTTTAGGGGTGAGGTAGCGGGTCATATCTTGTTAGTTGTGATGAACGACTATGATTCAATTTCAGTTTTGCATGTATTTCACATGTTCCTCAAATACAAAAGTAACACTATTCTAAACTTAAGCCCATTCCATTACTTTTTGGGTCTGTCCATCTCTGCAATCTTCAAATGTTTTGGGCTTTCAGGCCCAAATTAGATTCTGTCATATAAATAAGCTATTTTGGGACAAAATCTACCCAATGAAACTCCAAAATTAACCAAAACTGCCCTACTATTTATGACAAACATGAGTAACTCCCTTTCATTACAGTTCCTCAACATAGAAACACCATTTAAAAACACAGCTCCTATGCCTCAACATAACATGCCAATCTGACAACATTACACATATCAACAGCCTAGATATATAGTTTCAGATCCCATTGTGTATATATAAGAATCAAACCCATAACACAAATTTGTGAAATCACTCAAAACAGAGAGCATAGGAGATTTGGAATCATGGGACTAGAAAGTGAGGAGATCAGCAAATCAGCCATTGAAGAACAAATACAACCCTTATTGGAAACTGCCCCTAAACAGCCCAAAACTGCAGGCCAAAAGGCCATAAGGAAGACCTTTAAAGGGACAGCCCATTTGGCCAAGCTCCTCCCCACAGGATCAGTCCTCACATTCCAGCTCCTATCTCCTGTTTTCACACACCAAGGGCAGTGTCACACATTTGTGAGCCATTTCATGACTCTAGGCCTCCTCATCTTCTGTGCCGTCTCCTGTTTCGTCCTCTGCTTCACGGACAGCTTCAGGGACGAGAGGGGAAAGGTCCGGTATGGCTTGGCCACGCGCGAGGGCTTGTGGGTCATTGATGGGTCCGTGACACTCCCGCCGGAGGAGGCCGCCAAGTACCGCCTCCGGGGGATGGATTTTGTGCATGCATTTATGTCTATATTGGTGTTTATGGCAGTGGCATTGTTTAATAACAATGTGGTGAGTTGCTTGTATCCCAATCCATCGGAGGAGGCCAAGGAGTTGCTTGTGAGTTTGCCTATAGGGATCGGCGTGCTGTGTAGCTTGATGTTTCTCGTGTTCCCGACCAAACGCCATGGAATCGGCTTCCCTCTCTCGAGGGATTGATTCGTTGCAATTTTGCAACATCATCTTCCTCTCGTTTTGAGTGATTTCACATTCTTTTGTTCGGAAATAAGAGTCAAGATTCTAAATGAAAATGAAATTTTAATGCAACTTTCTCATTTTTAACCGATACTATCACATTTTATTGAAAACAAGACGTTGCATCTTGGCATGTTTATGTCTACCTCAATTGCTAATGAATACGAGGTAATTCAAAGTTTCAACAAATATCATTTTTGTTACGTTGTTAAGACGCTTCCATTTAATTAACAATGTTTATTTTAGGTTTTTGATTATTATTAAAACTTGAAAGCTACATGAGTTGTTATGTTGTAAAATCTTGACTAGTACCTATTTAATTTAAAACTTGTTTGGTTAGAGGTGTAGCAAGTTGCTTCCAAAATCAATAATTGGTCAACTTTAATTAAAACTACCTAATTTTAGGTGATGAAATTTCAAGATTGTTTTAAAGTATGTGTCTCCTCTCAACCATGTCTTCATGGGTGAGTTATTAACTCCAATGTTCATGAAGGTCATGTCAAGTCCCTCACAAAACTTTGGACCCCTCACCAGTTTACTTGTTCTTTTCTTCTTTTTAGTAAAATTTTTGTCACCTCTTAAACATCACAACCTTTCATTATGAGGCATAGGCTAGCCTACCCTATTAGTTCTAATAACATTTTATTAAAGAGATTTTAAATTCTACTGCTTAATAATATTTTGAATGTTAAATTTTGATGGATTAAAAAAATGTATTAAACAGATTCACAGTCCATTTTAGAAGGGTCAATATTTTCAAAGGTTTGTTCATGAACTTTAAGTTAGAGGACACATATGAGAGAAAAAACATAATTATAATTAATAAATTATTTTTATATTTATTGGGTAGCATTTTTCTTAGATAAATAATTATGGATACCAAAACTCTGGCTTAAGGAAGAGGAAAATTCCCATTTATTTTTTTTATGAAAAGAAAATCCAAAATTTGGTTTCTTTTTAACTTTAAAGACAAGAAATTGGAAATTGAGTGTATTTAATAAGGTAAATAAATCAGCCAACTATAAGCCCAATTTTCTTGAAAAGAAGGCAATAAAATGAAAAAGTTCAGTGGGCCCAATTACCCAGTCTGGGTGGACCCTTACCAGACAGAACAGATGGAAGATCCACGCGCCAACCCCTTCCGTGTGAAACCAACACCTCTTTAATCTCATCATAAATAAATTGCGTGCAAAACACGCACCATAAGTGGTCGTTGAGTTGTGTTTAGCCGAGCGAAAGAAGAATAGAAGCAACAAGCCAATAAATATTTATTTATTAAAAAATAAAAAACAGAAAGTAAGAGAGAAGAAGGTCACCACAGAAAATCTAAATAAATAAAAACATATCGTGAATCAATCGAAAAAAATAGCTCTCTCCAATCCCATCTTTTCTTTCCACAAACACCAACTCTTCTTTCCCATTCAAAAACACAAAAACAAAACAAAAACAAAAACATTTTTGTTACTTCCAAGTTTTTTAAAAACAAAATTAAAAGAAAAACAAAAATGGTCGCACGAGCAATTACTACAACAAAGAAGAACACCAACATCAGTTTTAATGTTGTTGCTGTTGTTGTTGTTTCTGCTTTGTTCTTCTTTTTTCTTGCATTATCATCATTATCAATATCATTTAAATTTATTGTATATTTATTATTACTATTCGTTGTTGTTGTTGTTGTTATTGATATTGATATTCCCCAAATCAATCTCACCGCACATCTCAATCATCCAAACCCAAACCCAAACACAAACCTTGGTTTCCTTCTTTTCGATTCTTATATTCGTCCCCTTTTTTCTTCGTCAAACGCCCCCAATTCCATAACCTAGATGTCTCTTTTCGACACTGAAACGCCTCGCCTTTTACGCACACAATTCCTGGATTCTCTGCGTTTCTAGGTTTATTTCATTCTTCAAGCTACCTCCGATCTTCCTTCTTCACAACCCTGCTTTTCATTTTCGTTTGATCTCTTCAACAATGGAGGCTCCTGCTGCTGCTGCTGCTGCTGGTGGTGTTGATGCTTCAGCTTCACCTGCTGTTGCCGGTGGAAGCTCGGAGGGAGATAAGAAGAAGCCGCCGGAGGGAGAGAACAAGTCCAAGCGCAAAATGAAGACTGCTTCTCAGCTTGAAATTCTGGAGAAAACCTATGCTGGTACTGATATGTTAAAATAAATAAATAATGGGTTTGTATGAAGTTATGTTTTTTTTTTACTTGGGTTGAGTTTGTTATGATATGGTGACAATTGTAATTTCAGCTGAGCAGTATCCGTCGGAGACAATGCGTGCTGAGCTGTCCGTGAAGTTGGGGCTCTCGGACAGGCAGCTGCAGATGTGGTTCTGCCACAGGAGGTTGAAGGACAGGAAGGCTCCGTCTTCAGGGAAGCGGCAGCGGAAGGAAGCTCAACCGGTGGGAATGGGAGCTGGTGAGGAAATGGTGGCGGTTGAGGTGGGGAATGAGCATGTGTCTGGCTCGGGGTCGGGAACCAGTCCATTTGGTCATGGAGTGGAGCCGCGAAGAATTGCCCCAAGACCTGGTGTGGCTGTTGCGAGGATTGGAAGTGATATGCCGCCAATGAAGAGGTACTATGAGCCACCACAGACCATTTTGGAGCTTCGGGCAATTGCTTTTGTGGAAGCGCAGTTGGGGGAGTCGTTAAGGGAGGATGGACCTATACTTGGAATGGAGTTTGATCCATTGCCGCCAGATGCCTTTGGTGCCCCCATAGGTAAGTTTGGATCTTGGGTTTTTTCTTTCTACTGTGTTATATGATTGCATGTTGGAAATGTGAGCCACGTATGAAGTGTTTGAGCATACTTAATAGAAATTAGCAGAATAACAATCACTCTGTGATTCATTCCTCCATTAGGATTCAAACTTCCTTGCTTCAATTAGTTATAAGTAATTTCACTGATAGCAATTATCAAAGGATATATGATTTGTTGCTAATTTCAGTTAAGGTAGTTGAATAGTCTACTGTCTGCGAAATTTGATTTGATTGGACCTTTAACAAACCATGGAGTCACTTCTGGCTTATGATGGGTTGAGGTAATGGAAACTACATTTGTAAGAGATATTCTAGAGAATGACATTATTGTTCTTGTAACTTTTTCCCACACTTTAGGACAACATATTGAGAGACGAGATTAAGTTGTGTAAGGTAAGCTACTTTGATGTATATGTTAATACTAGGAGACAACGGTATGATGAAAAACATATATGACATTTTGGTTTATAATAGACTAACCAAGAGAAGTTCCAGAACACAGAAGGAATTCTATTGCGGCATAGAAATATGGATGCAATGATTATCATGTTGAAAGCTTTTTAATTTTTGAAGAATGCCACCATCACCCCAATCTTATTTTAAAGAATTGGTAAGTTTAGAATGTTATGGTGCCTAAGGTGTGTTGTTCCCCAGCAGAGCAGAATATGACTGTTCTTGGGACATGTTCCTATTGCTGAGGGATGATGAAAATAACATGCTTTTGTTATCGGTTTTTCCTTTTTGCTCCATCCCTTAGGTGTCAATGCCATAGTTAAATGTTATGTAGTGTTAATTTCATATTCTTTCTTTCACTCTCGTGAGCAAAGTTGGTCTTTGTTTATGCAGAATCTGTTGGAAGACAAATTGGTAATTAGAACCTTTTTAATATCCAATGTGTGAGCATTGTGAAGCTTTAATTGGTTAGCCGTGATTCTGACTAAAGGTGCATATGTATGAGCTGGAAGTATGGAAATTAAGTGCTTTACATATTCAAATTTTAAGTGGATGATTGGAAAAACATGTTGATGGACAGGTTCATATTCTATGCAGATGATAGTTTAAGTGTTTGGAGGACTGGTCGATGTTCTTGAATTATCTCTCAATGATAGAATGTGAAGTTAATGACCTCTTGATATGCTTAGGTACTCTCAAGCTTTAAGCTTGGGCTTTTAGGTTGGAGTATATTATAACATTATACCGGAGCTAGTTTAGTCTTGGGCCCATGTCGCCTATTTTTGTCGTTTCCTTGTTAATTCTTGGTCCAAGTGCATGATCTGTTGTGTTGCATGGTCTGCACGTGAGGGGAGTGTTGAAATAATCCACATTGAAAACATGTGATAATTAATGACCACTTGATATACTAGTTGAGTCTTCCACCTATATGCTTGGGCTTTTTAGTTGGAGTGAAGTTCAACAGATGGTCTAGACTCTAGACTAAACATTTCCTGGCAACTGTTATTTAGACCCTAATTTAGGCATTAACTTCTTGTAGTGGGTGATTGAATAAGCTTGAAGAAGCATCTACCTTGAAAAAGGATGAGTAGCTAAGGTGAGAGGTTAGTATGTATGTTTCAAGATATTGGGCATTTCAACAATAATGAAGTGTAGCTTATAAGTAAATGTTTGTCTCATAAATGATGCTTGGGGAGGATGTTGAGATGGATGGTTGGGTTTTTGTTGCTAATAAACTATGTTTCTTCTTTAATCCTTTTTTAGTTGTTGACTGCCATATGGGATTAGATAGTTTTGGAATATAGTGGTTTTGATTTTTATCTATTGTTCTTGTTGCTAAGAAAAGTATGTTCTTTTGGCTTACCTTTTATGCTGTATTACTCCTCTGCTGCTGCTGGTGATGTTTGGGTCGTTGCCGTTATCATTTCATTTACGAAATTGCTGAAAAAAAAGTAATAGTAGAGAGATTGATCAATGTAATCCTGTTTCATTTCATTTATATCTGAATTAACATTCAATATTTATCTTAACACCATCTTTCTGTTCATCCAGTTTTCGTATAAAAAATCAATTATATTTCCTTAAACATATTACTTTCCTATCTTGTACTAGGAGCAGCATCATCAGTGCAGCCGAAGCACAGTGGACGGCCTTTTGAACCAAAACTCTATGAGCGTCCTGATTCTAAATCAATCAAGGTTGGCACTGTGTTCTTTATATTTGGCATGCCTGTTACTATACACTATGTATATGGTTTTTCTTTTCCCTTTCTTTACACTTTCCTAAGTTGATTGTTTGTTTGTCATTCGAATACACTTGATGGTTAATACGATTCTAGGTGAACTTGTCTTGTTTGTAATCAATACTAAAGGACTTGTATGGAAACATGGGTTAGACCCTCACAAAAGTTATAGATGTTCATACATAAATGAAGCTATCCATGGTACACTCCATTAATGTGGATGATCCTGTAACAGTAAGGTGATCCATATATTTGGATGAAGCAGAAGAATGTTTTTTTTTAGGAAGTTTCCATATTTTGCAATAATGGATCAACTTTAATAGATCTTTAGGGCTCCATTTGAACTTTTGCTATTGCCTAATCAGGGCTCCATTTGTTTATTTTGTTATGTATACCTGATGTACTCACAGAATCTTTCTAGCAATTCATAACTTTTACTGTTCTTTAGTAAATGTTCATCTGTACTTGCAGATTGGGTTTGGCATAATTTTCTCTCTTTAAATATTGTCTACTTTTTTTTTTTCCATTCGTAGGGTTCTGGGAGGGCTCTTCATGAATACCAATTTCTCCCAGAGCAGCCAACTGTTAGGACTGACATGCATGAAAGAGTTGGCCCATCTTATCATTATGGGTCTCCAGCTGATGGCTCAAATGCCAGAACGCCATCTTTGTCTGCTGGTCGCTCATATGCTTATGGGAATGATCAGGTACCCTCTGGATATGCCTATCAGGGCCAGATACCAAGTTTAAATCTTTCTTCTCAGCAAGGAAGACACAGCCACCACTTGCCATCGGCTTCAGCAGAGTACGATAATATTCCACGGAAGAATTCCTTTGTGAACATGGGCATGGATCCTCATTTTGGTTCTCACCCAATTACTGAATTGGATAATCCATTTTTACCATCTGACAAAAGGGTTGCTCATGAGGACGAGGTTACCCGGATTGAGAGAAAGCGCAAGGTATCTTGATGACTAGTATTGAAGCATTTCCTCCCTTTATTGTAGATTTGCATTGCATGTGTTGATTACTACTTGCAGAGTGAAGAGGCTAGAATAGCGCGGGAAGTTGAAGCCCATGAGAAAAGGATTCGGAAAGAGCTTGAAAAGCAAGATATTTTGAGGCGAAAGGTATGGTGCTTCCCATAATTTGTTGTGTATTGAGTCTTTTGTGTTGTTGACTAAACTCATTATTTTGTATGTTAAGAGAGAAGAGCAAATAAAGAAGGAAATGGAGAGGCATGACCGTGAAAGGAGGAAGGAAGAAGAGAGGCTGTTACGTGAAAAGCAACGGGAGGAGGAGCGATACTTGAGGGAGCAAAGGCGTGAAATGGAGCGGAGGGAGAAATTTTTGCAGAAAGAATCTATTAGGGTGAGTTTAGGAGCTATAGTTGTCGTACATTTTGTGTGTTTGGGTGTGTGTGTGTTTTTCTTTCTGAAAAATTCTCAATAACTTAGCATCTCTCTATATGAGTATTAGAGACTAAAGATTTACATATCCTTAGGCTGAGAAAATGAGACAAAAAGAAGAGCAACGCAGGGAAAAGGAGGCGGCAAGGCTCAAAGCTGCTAATGCGAGAGCTATTGCTCGCAAAATTGCAAAAGAATCAATGGAGCTTGTTGAGGATGAACGCTTGGAACTCATGGAGTTAGCCATGACAAGCAAGGGCTTGCCCTCTTTACTGTCCCTTGACTTTGAAACTTTGCAAAATCTTGAGTTATTTAGAGGTAATTTAACAAAAATCTCTGGAAGTTTATACATTTTGTAGATTAATTTAGAACTCTAAAAACATTTGCATTGTTCAAAGTTTTACAGATATTGTTTTACTTCCACAGCAAGTCGATGAAAAAATGAAGTAAAATCTGTCACCATGTAATTCTATGCAGATGTATGCAGGTTGATGTGAATGATCGAAATAATGTTACAAGTATAATGATACTCTGATATTCCCTTAATAGTGTTGCATCTTTTCTGATATATATATATTTATATATTTAAAAAATATGTAAAAACTATAGTGACTAGAGATTTTTTCCCACTTCTTGTGCCATTTTGTTTCACTTTGCATCATATAAGTAAATTGTTTGGTTTTCAAGATTGCATCATTCATTGTCTCTATGCTACTTGTTTATTTATCATCTTAGCTATTTGATTGCTGCTCTTGAGCTTGATTTTTACACTTGAGTTTTTGTCGTAAGATCTTGACAGAATATTTGTGTTATAGATATGCTGACTACGTTCCCACCAAAATCTGTGAGATTGAAAAAGCCTTTCTCAATTAAGCCCTGGAATGAGTCTGACGAAAACATAGGGAATCTTCTTATGGTGAGTTCAAGTAGTTCTTTTCTTTCTTTATGCTGTCCTCTTGTCCTAATAAAGGATTTGATATTCTTCAAAATCCAATGGTACAGTAGAATGAATCTAAATTTCTTGATTGCCCTTTTATTCACACCCTTGTAGAAGTCATGTTTGCATTTAGGGAATATCAATTTGCTCTAGAAAATGATTCCTGTGCTAGAGACTGAGTATTTCAAATATATCTTTGGGTTGCAATTTTATTATTGACTTTGCACTGATTTCCATCTTTCTTAAAATACTAAATGGCACTGTAATTAAATTTGTAGGTATGGAGGTTCTTGATTACTTTTGCAGATGTGCTTGGGCTTTGGCCATTTACCCTTGATGAGTTTGCTCAAGCTTTCCATGATTATGTAAGCTCTTCAGATATTTGTTTCTTTTTTTTGACAGCTTGGACTTGCCCTTGTTGGTATTATTATCCATCTTATTTCCTCTTATATTTCCAGGATCCACGGCTGTTGGGTGAGATACATGTTGCTCTTCTACGGTCTATCATAAAAGATATTGAAGATGTAGCGAGGACACCCTCCACTGGATTGGGTACAAACCAAAATGCTGCTGCTAATCCCGGAGGTGGTCATCCACAGATTGTTGAAGGGGTATGCTATTTGTTTAATGGGTAGTTGCTGCTGCTGCTGCAGTTTGGTTCAGTTTTTTTTGGTTAAGGTGTTTTGTTCTGATTCAATTTCTTTTTCCCTGTCAGGCATATGCTTGGGGTTTTGATATACGCAATTGGCAGCACCACTTAAATCCATTGACTTGGCCTGAAATATTGCGACAATTTGCTCTATCTGCAGGATTTGGGCCACAACTTAAAAAAAGTAACATTGAACAGAGTTATCTACGTGATGATAATGAGGTGACATATCTTCCATCCTACCCTTGCCCTTTTGTAAAATTTACAGTGTATCGAGTCTTCCAACTTAAAATGGCATTTCTCTTGTTTCATGTTAGGATTTAGGAAAATTTGATCCTAAATTTGCACCTTCTAATACTACCATATTTCGACATTCACTTTGAGTTGACTCTCCATTCGAAAACCTTGCATGTGCCTTTCTTCTTTTTTGGTGGTTTTATTTACCTTTATTTAATCAAGTAGTATTTAAAGCCTGAGTTGCAGAGATTTACATATAGTGTTGTAAATGGTTGGGTGAGTCGATACAAAGCACTATTAGAGAGGTGGTTCTCAATTTTATAAGTTTGGTTCTTGAAAAGTACATTTCGGTTATTGCCAAATTGTCCTTCTGCCACTTGTGTAAAAGATATGCAATATTTATTGGTTCCTTTTACCAGGCTTTCATTAATAAATCTGATCTCACATGCACATCAATATGATTTTGACACCCCCTCATCATCCATCCACCCACCCACAAACACACTCCCCATCTGTATGCTGTTACAAATGTTTTCTGGTATCCAAGTGCAGGGCAATGATGGTAAAGATGTAATTTCTAACTTGCGAAATGGAGCCGCTGCTGAAAATGCTGTTGCTATAATGCAAGAAAGGGGCTTTTCTAATCCTCGCAGATCTAGGCATCGCTTGACTCCTGGAACTGTTAAATTTGCAGCATTTCATGTTCTTTCCGTTGAGGGAAGTGAGGGCCTAACAATATTGGATGTGGCAGATAAGATTCAGGTAATTTTTGATAATTAACTGTCCAATGCTTCCAGTGTGTTGCATCTGACTTATTTTCTTTGTTCATTGGTTGCTTTATCACAGAAATCTGGACTTCGGGATCTTACGACGAGCAAGACTCCAGAAGCCTCTATTGCTGCTGCTTTATCAAGGGACTCAAAGCTTTTTGAGAGAACAGCTCCTTCAACTTATTGTGTCCGTTCTGCTTATAGGAAGGACCCAGCTGATGCAGACTCAATACTTACTGCTGCTAGGGAAAGAATTCGAGTATTTAAGAGTGGGGCCTTAGATGGAGAAGAAGCTGATGATGCTGAAAGAGACGTAGATGTTGAAAGAGATGAAGATGTTGAAAGGGATGAAGATTCTGAGTGTGATGCAGCAGAGGATCCTGAGGTTGATGAGTTCAATACTGAGTCAAACCAAAAGGAAGAGGCACTCAGACCTCCAGAAGTTGATGTATTTGGGGCGAAGTCTTCTTTCGTGAATGGTAAGGAGAATGATGTGTTGGAAACTTCACAAAGTGGTTGTGGGAACGTTGGTGAAGGTTTGTCTTTAATGCATTCTGAAGGCTTCAATGAGGTGAAAGATACTAAAACTTCTATTGATCAGTCCATTGACACTGCTCGAGTCAGCAATGAAGCAACTAATTCCGACCAAGATGACACAGATATTGATGAAAGTAATCCTGGTGAATCATGGGTTCAAGGACTTACTGAAGGAGAGTATTCAGATCTCAGCGTGGAGGAGCGCCTGAATGCGCTTGTTGCTTTAATTGGTGTGGCAATTGAAGGGAATTCAATACGCGTTGCTCTTGAGGTATTATTTCATTTTGGTTTTGGTGTATTTTTTTAATAATTTTATGGAATTGTGTGAAGCATCTATAATCTGAAATGAGATTGCTTTACAGGAACGCTTAGAAGCAGCAAATGCTTTAAAGAAGCAAATGTGGGCTGAGGTACAAGTAGATAAGAGACGGATCAAGGAAGACTATGTAACAAGGATGCAGTATTCATCATTTATGGGGACCAGGACTGAACCTAACCCTACATTCTTCTCAGCAGAGATTAAGCAGAGCCCATTGCCAACTGTTGAAAAAAATGAGACATCAATAGAGCCTGGCATTGAGCAAGGACCTAATGATCCACAAGATAACCCCAGTTGTCTTAACAACTTTCCCTCTGAAGGGAATCAGCAAATTCAAGATTTCTATGTTGGCCCTGATAACCTCTCATATCAGCAATACGCTGCAGAGAAGTCACGTTCGCAGCTAAAATCTTACATTGGTTATAAGGCAGAAGAGATGTATGTGTACAGATCATTGCCTCTTGGACTGGATCGCAGAAGGAATCGATATTGGCAGTTTATTACATCTGCTTCTCATAATGACCCTGGCTGTGGAAGGATTTTTGTTGAGTTACATGATGGCCACTGGATGCTTATTGACTCTGAAGAGGTAGCGTTCTCTTGAACTGGTTGTTGCTATGCAATAGTTGTTCCTTTACAGTATCTGTCGTATCTAAACAATCTTTGTTGAGAGGGCTCATACTTACCCAAAAGCTGACTACTTTTAATAGTTTGTGCATATGTGGACTTCAGTTTTAGCTATAGTATTTTTATCGGCCAGATTTAGCTATAGTTCACATATATTTTTCTGTGCAGGGTTTTGATGCACTGTTGGCATCTTTGGATGTACGTGGAGTTAGGGAATCTCATCTACACTCGATGTTGCTGAAGATTGAGATGTCTTTCAAGGAAACTATTAGGAGGAACATGCAGCGTACTGATAATGGTTGGCTAAGTGGAAATGCCATAAAAAAAGAAGCTGTTGAAACGACTCCTGGTTCTCATTGCCACATTGGTATAGACAGCCCTAGCAGTTCTGTTTGTGCTGTAGATTCCGATATGTCAGAGACTTCAACATCCTTTTCAATTGAGCTTGGAAGAAATGAAACTGAGAAAAATGATGCCTTGAGGAGATATCAGGATTTCGAGAAGTGGATGTGGAAGGATTGCTTCAATTCTTCAATATTATGTGCCATGAAGTATGGGGACAGAAGATGCACACAACTGCTAGAATCATGTGATTACTGCCATGATATTTACTTATATGAAGAAAATCACTGTCCTTCTTGCCACAAAACCTATGGTACTTCTGAGAGCAATGTCAATTTTTCTGATCATGTATCCCACTGTGAATATAAATTGAAGATGGACCCTGGCTATACTTTACGACTTTCAGTCTCTTCTCCTCTGAGAATTAGATTGCTCAAATTACTGTTATCTGCTATTGAGGTGATTGCTGTTTTTTTTATTCCATTTTTTATTGTAGATAATCTTTTAAATGACAGATAATTTTTTTATTTCCTTCTTACATTGTTTATTAGTGTTAACCTCAACTGATTGTGTTAAATATATTGGTTGGTAGGTTTATCTTCCACCAGAAGCTCTTGAACCTTGTTGGACTGATGACTATCGGAAATTGTGGGCTATGAAGCTGCACTCGGCATCATCAGCTGATGACCTTCTTCAGGTTTGCGTTCAAGCCTTGATTCTAATAATATCCATGAGATTTTTGTGCATACTATCCATCATCTATTGGCCTGTAGCCTAACATTTCTTCTTGATTATGAGATGCAATTGGTAACAATTTTCTAATTATTGCTTTGCCCGTAATATTTGGTTGCTTTATTACTCATCATAGTGTCAATGACATTCCCTAAAGGTTGCAACAACTAATTAGTTTGATGGAAGTGTGAGCATGGCAATGGTTTGCAGTTTAAGTTTCCCTGAATATTTCTAATTTTTGATAAATAATTTGGCGATAAAGGTTTTCTATTCTAATTTCAATTCCATTCCCATATGAGAAGTAAAATATTCACTGAAGTTCTGGTCTCTGGTTTTATTCACTCTTTTCGCAACCTTTCCTGTAATGCATTTTTGAACAGTATGTTTTATATTTCAGATCCTGACTTTGTTGGAGAGTGCTATAAAGAGGGACTATTTGTCCTCAAACTTCGAGACCACAAATGAACTGTTAGGTTCCTCAAAACTGTCAGGTTCTGCTGCTAAAGATATTTTTAGCCCTAAAATGATCTCTGTGCTTCCTTGGCTACCACAAACGACGAGTGCAGTTGCTCTGAGGCTCATGGAATTTGATGCTTCCATCTTTTATGCTCTGCATCAGAAATTGGAATCTGAAAAGGAGAAGGATGCCGGGGACTTCATTGTGAGTAATTGTTTATCTACTATTATTTTGAATTAACCTGAATGGAAGAATATATTGCAGTATTCCATCTGTTATAGACTTTCTAAGTATCCTGACTAGAAGATCTGAAATTAGAAAATTGATTTGTCAAAGCTAAACCTAGATGCACATCAAGACTGTTTTTACTTTGGACCCTATACCAATATTTTAACTTAGTGGGCAAAAGTGGTCCAATATTGTATCGATTTTTTTTTCTTTTTTAGATTACTCTTCTAACTTCCTATATTTGTCAGAAGTTCCCTTCAAGATATGCCATGGTGAAAAATAGCCAGGATGACAAAGTAGCTGGAAACCCATATCAAGCTGAACAGTTTCAAGAAGATAGCTTGATTGATATTGGGATTGGAGTTGGCAGCTACAGTCGCAATAGGGGGGGTCGCGGTCGGGGCCGTGCTCGTACCCGTGGTGGGAGATCTCAGAGAGGGGTTATAGGTTCCAGATCTGAACCTGGCAAGAGAAACTTAACTACAAACAATGAGAGGTCAGGGGAGGTTGTGGGATGGAAAGGGCGAACACGTGGACGAGGAGGTCGGAGACGTGGTCGCCGCAGTGCTAGAAGTAGGCAGAAGCCAGCAAAGAGGGTGGTTGGCATTGTCGATCAGAAAGACATCACAAGAGAGAGCAACTATGATAATTCACCCGCAACTTTGCTCAGGGATGATTGGAATGGAGACGATATCACTGGGTTGCAAGTTGAGGGTGCTGAAAATGTTAGCAGTTCAGACAGATCAGATTATGACGACGAAAACGGTCAAGCATCTGGAGATGAATTTGATGATATGGCGGTAGATGGCTATTCTGTGGGTTTCAATGGCAAGTCTGATGACTTTCTGGATGGAAGTGATTATAATGTAGACGTCGATGAAGAAGAAGAAGAAGACGAGGTCGACGATGAGGATGAAGCAGATGACGGTGCAGAAGACGAACAAGGGGAAGAAGATCTTGATGTTGAAGGGTACATAAATGGGGACTCAGATGAAGAGGGAAACAGGACGGCAGATAGAGAACAACATAACAGGGAGCAAGATGATGGTATAGGATCTATGTCGACGGACTACAGTGACTGAAGAATGGCAGATGAAATGCAGAGATAATTATTGATGTACAAGAAATGTTTCAGTTTCTGTGCATCTTTTTGGTTCAATGGTGCAGCACTGAAAAAAAAGGGTTTTATACTATAGTGGATTGCTGCAGCACTGCACAAACTTGTATACCTAGCATGGTCCAGGGCCTAATGTAAGATTATCTTTTTTGTCCAATCAATAGCTCCTAATGTAAGGTTTTACCTCTGTATCTTTCTTTTGTACCTACCTAGCATGGTCCAGGGCCAAGCTTGATCAATCAAATTAAGTCTTCTTGTTACAAATTTTGCAATTTGACTCCAATTGTATATTTACGAGTGATATAGTTTTCATTTTTAAGCTTTGCCTGACAGAGTGCCAACCTTCCAATTTATATCTGAAGCATCTTTCTAGGAAACAAGGCAAGAATGGCATGGTTTGCTAGCGCTCTAACGTGGACATTGGCTCGAGCTATTTTCTCTGCCCCTTATTGCCCTACGGGCTACCTTGCGTCCTTGAACCAATAACAATTTTCCGTCCAACCTAGCCACCTTCATCCCTCGGGGCCAAGAAGGGGTAGAACATGAATATTCACCTGTTGTCTATCGACTACCCTTTCTGACTTGATCTTAGGCCTTGACATTTCCTCCGTGGACAGAGTCTTGCGGAGGAACCCTTGGGTTTTCAGGGCATTGGATTCTCACCGATGTTTGCGTGCAAATTTTAGATGTTCATCATTATAGCTACGAGACAATGAACAACTGAATATTAAGATTGTCCTTTGATTTCAACACTTAATCTTTTGTATCTAGCTATATGGTGATTGGTGAGGGCTTGGTCCAACCTAGTCCTCTAGTTACAAAATTTGCTACTTTAAATAGTCCAGTTGGAATTGTAACAATGAAGATAAAACCAACTTCAATCTATGAGAATCTTAGAAAGTATCAAGGTCTATATCATGTGTCCCTGTCTACACTTGAACTTTTTTTATGTTTGATGTGTGATGGTATTGGCTAGTTCATCAATTTCAGTAGCTTTCCATGTTAGTATAAAACATCATTCCCTAAGCTTCACATCACAATCTCTGAGCTCATCGCCGGCCTGTGCCGAATACACTTTTCTATTTAAATGTGTTTATTGCTCTAAATGGTAAACCTGAATCTCTTCAAACAAGTGTAGTAGACATGTCATACCTTGTGTGGATAGTTATCACTCTGGTTTCAGCTGTGTTTTTTAGGCTTCTCTCAAAGGGAAGTGGAGCTAAGAAACTCCCTGGAGGGTCTCTTGGGTTTCCCATTTTAGGGGAGACACTGAGCTTCCTGAAAGCTCAGAGAGATGACAAGGGTCCTGAATGGTTGAGCCAGAGGATATCAAAACATGGTCCCATCTTCAAAACCTCCTTAATGGGCTCTCCAACAATGGTCATAGTTGGTCAGGCTGGCAACAAGTTTGTACTTGGTGCAGATGATGATGTTCTTGCTGCTAAGCAGCCTCTTACCATTCAGAAAATCAGTGGCAAGAAAACTATTTTTGAGCTCACAGGCTCCAGGTAATTAATGATTAGTATTGTAAAGCTCTATAATTTTTAGTTTCATTTTGTCTGATACAAGATGTGCTCTCAATTGTCACACAGGTACAGGCTTGTCAAGTCGGCTATGGTGAGCTTCCTTAAGCCGGAGAGTCTTCAAAACTACATAGCTCAGATGGATGATTTGGTGAAGACCCTATTTTTAGAAGAAACCAAAGGGAAGGACAGCATCAAGGCTGTGGTTTTCATGAAAAAGATTACGTTCAACGTAGCTTGCAACATCCTTTTCGGGATTCAAGATGAGCTCACAAAGGCTGCATTTTTTGATGATTTCACTTTAGCTTTCAAGGCAGTGTGGTCTCTTCCTGTGAACTTGCCAGGCACAGTTTTCAGGAGAGGCCTCGAAGCCCGGAAAAGGATTGTGGATAGGTTTCTTCCAATCATGGAGGAGAGAAAGGAGCTACTCTCTAAGGGGCTGTTGAGCCCTACAAGTGATGTCTTGTGCTCATTGTTGGCACTGAGGGATGAGAATCAGGAGCCTCTCACTGAAGAAGAGGTTATAGATAATCTTTTCACTCTCATGATTGCTAGCCATGACACTTCAGCAATTCTTTTGAGCTTGATGATATGGAAGATGGCTAGAGATCCTCAAGTCTACAAGAAAGTCTTGGAAGGTACTCAAATTGATTCATTAACACCACTTTATTATCAGTTTCTGATACTACTTGACTACTTTGTGTCTCATTTTCAATGCTTTTTAGAACAACTTGACATCTTGAGACAGATGGAGGAATCTGATCATGGCAGGCTGACCTGGACTGAGATACAAAAGATGAAGTACACATGGCGAGTCGCGCAAGAGCTGATGAGGATCATTCCTCCAGTGTTTGGTAGCTTCAGGCAGTCCCTCAGAGATACCAGCTTTGGTGGCTATGACATTCCTAAGGGATGGCAGGTAGTGCACTTCCTCAACTAGAGAAACTCATGTGACTATAGTATCATTTCTTGCAAAACTCAAGTTCATATTTTTATGGTTTTGTGCAGATACTTTGGGTTTCTTGTGTAACACACATGGATGGAGACTTGTTCGAAAATCCTGAGACGTTCGATCCTCGTAGATTCGAAAAGAATGTCACAAAGCCAATACCTCCCTACACTTACATAGCTTTTGGAGGAGGAATCCATAGCTGCATAGGAAATGAGTTTGCTAGGGTTGAGACTCTGACCACAATTCACAACCTGGTGACCAAGTATGAGTGGTCACAGCTGAACCCAGAGGAAGAGATCACTCGCCAACCCATGCCTTATCCATCCATGGGTCTTCCAATCAAGATCAAACCAAGAAATTCACCAGCTCACTTGTCTGTATAAGATTTGGTCTTAATATAGCCAAGATTGATCAATCTTGCATAGCCAATACAGACAATCTTATAGTATTTTGGCCAAGATTGATCTAATATAGTATTCTGGAACAGTCTTCACCAACCACACTAATAAAGCTATTTCAGACAGCTTTGCTCCTATTTTATCTGCAATTGCTAACTATGGTGTCTTTCCTAGGATTTTCTAGTTCAACATAGATTATTCAAATGTTAAAGAAAAACCTCTAGCATGAAAGAGCACTGGCAATTTTCATAATCTGCAGAACTCATTGGTTTATTGGTAACCAGTTGCTTGAAAAGGTACAACACTGCTCCTGGCATTTTGGAACATAAATTGTCAACAATTGTAAGACAAAACTGAAAACCAAGAACAAGTTCAATAACTAGATTACAAATCTATATATAACCAGCCAGCACAACCCTCTTTTCATCTGGTTCTAACCACATATTCACAGCAACTCTCCATATTCAATACAAGCATCTTGAAGACTCAAGAGTAGTTTCTTCAGCCCAAGAGTTTTTTGATACCAGCCTTCTGCTCTGCAGTTAACCTTGTTGGGAACTTGATGTTGAACTTGATTCTTAAGTTTCCTTTCTTTGTAGGGTCTTTCTGGATTGGCATCCCTTCCTTGGGCACAACCTCCTCGTAATTAGGACTTATCACATTGTTGATCGGGATGCTTAAACTCCTACCATCCAGCGTAGTAAGATGCACGGTGTAACCTGTCAAGGCTTCAACTAGAGATATCTTCTGTGTGACAATCAAGTCGTTCCCCTCGCGAGTGAAAACAGGGTGTGGCTTCTCGTCAATGATAAAGACGAGATCAGCAGGTACAATATTTGGCTGCTCATTTCCTTTCTCTGGGAAGGTAATCTTTGTTCCCTTCTTCCAGCCCGGCTTTATGTCAATGGTCAAAATCTCCTCCACCGGGATGGTCTTGCTGCACCACAGGAAATAAAGACAAGTTAGAATATATTAGAACATCTACAACCTTGCACCAAAATTAAACCTAGCTTTATGTCATCAGAAGACAGATACACCATACCCAAGTGGTGCATTTCTAATTCAAATCTTCATGCCAATTCCAGCAAAATCCAGATTTCAGATAAAAACAAAGGCTACATGTTCGCACTGCCTCATTCAACTTCAGAATTGCGACAATACGGCTGACTTTGCAATCATTTGAAGAAGCAAGGGTTTGCTGTGAAAAACTACTCGCACACTATAGCTAACTGAACAGAAAAAACCATGCTCAAGTTGTTTTCCTTATGACTAACTAATCAACACAGTTATTACTCCATGCTCATTGTATTATATTAAGATATGAAAAACCATCAAACAAACCTCATAATTCAAATGGAACTAATATGTCCCTAGCAAGATCAAACCTGAGAGTGGTATACAGTAAGGAAGCCACTCTTTTTTTCTCTAATCAAACAAGAATGATGTTTCTATAATATAAAAATATGGATGCTCTGATCTAATTACAGAGCATTCAGGCTTCGAATTTCTACATTGAAGACTCATCTCTCAGACAATCTTTAGAATGCTGCTTCATAGAGACAAGGTAATAAATCACATCCTAAACTAACTAACTGAGCACCAAGATTATATTCATTCTACAACCAAAACAAGCAAACAATCATTACTCAAACAAAACAATAGCAGAAAGGTCAGTGATGCTCCACAAACCAAACAGAAACACAAAGGCAGAATTTTTAAGAATGTAACAAGAACATAAATCAAATTTGTAATGGCTATACTTACCCACTCATATCAGCAATCTCTCTAGAAATCTTCATCTTTTTTGTAGTCCCCTTGTAGAGCTCCTCAAGACTACAAGGCAACCTATTCTCAATAGGATCGGCTTTTCGAGGAACAGATTGGTTCATCGACCCTCCTCCTCTTGCTTCCCCGAAATGCGAAAATATATCATCCCCACCAAAAAGTCCACTTGAAAACCTGGCACCTCTCATCCCTCCACCTCCACCTCCTCCTCCCATGCTCCCAAATGGACTGCTACCCCCAAAGAACTCTGCAAAAATATCATCTGGACTACGCGAACTGAACCGGAACATTGTGGGCCCATCGCCGGTCGAGAAGTACGTGGCACCGCCGGGACTGCCAGCATCCGGCGGTGGCACCCCCTTGAGGCCATCTTCACCGTACTGATCATACACTGCTCTCTTCTGAGGATCACTCAAAACCTGCAAAACAATATTTCAACACATACCAACAAAACCGATCAGTACCAGAACCAAATCTTATCAATTACTCGACCGAAAAGCAAAAACCCAACAAAACCCAGAATTCGCAGCATGCAATTCACTTCAGGGGTAGCCTCAAAATGCAAAACAGAGACCAAAATCTAAGCACCCAGAAGCTCAAAAAACCATTATAGAAAGAAAAAACTAAACTTTTAGACAGCAATTGAGAACATATGAAGAAACATACAGCATAGGCCAACAAAACCCAGAATTCGCAGCATGCAATTCAGTTGAAGGGCAGCCTCAAAAAGCAAAACAGAGACCAAAATCTAAGCACCCAGAAGCTCAAATAAACAAAATAGAAAGAAAAATCTAAACTTTAGGACAACAATTGAGAAAAGTTTGAGGAAAGCATACATCATAGGCCTCAGATATTTGTTTGAATTTGGCTTCAGCTTCCTTCTTGTTGTCGGGGTTCTTGTCGGGGTGCCACTTCATGGCGAGCTTCCTGTAAGCCTTCTTGAGATCCTCATCTTTGGCATTCTTATCGACCTGCAGAATCTTGTAGTAATCAACTCCCATTGATGCTTCTCTTTCTTGTTCTGGCTGATCGGTTCTTCAGTATATGGCTGTTGCAGCTTGAAAAAATATAGGTAAGATGATAGAAAATGTGAAATTGAAGGAATTGGGTTTTAGTGATGATGATGCTTTGAGGAAGGTGGTGTCTGTGACAATAAGTATGCATAATTCTGATCATTTGAGAAGGCTGTGGAACGTTCCAGAAATGACCTCGACCTTGGTGTATCTTCTCTAGTGTCACACACTACATTTCCTTTTATTTAGTCACAATTCTAGAAAATAATATTGTCCTTATGTAAGACATGGATTTGTGCCAAAAATCGAAAAACAGTTAAGTGACTTTTATTTTTTATAAAAGACTACGACTACTTTATTTTTTTCAAAAAAAAAGTTGATGTTCCACTTAAATTTTTATATTAAAATGAACACCGTATATATTTTTAAAAGTTATTTTTAAGACGTCAAAGATTCTAAACTAAAGATAAATTGACTTAGGCTAAGCTATTAATGAGGTGACGACATCTCATTAAAATTCATGGATCCGGAGGGTCGCTCCGCTCCCACCAATTCACTCGGGTGGGTATGGATTAAATTTAATGAGGTGTCATCACCTCATTGATTTGCCAAAAATATATGGCTTAGATTTCTTATTTTCTATTTTTAAATATTTTTTATTTTTAAATATTTTTTTTAAAACAATTTTTAAATGTTAGTTATGTATGATTTGTTAATAAAATTATTATCATTAGTTAGTTTAGTATCCTCTAACACGTAATTATGAGAATACAATAATAAATATATCATATTAACTAAATTCTTGCTAATTTTTCTTAAAACATATATAATGGGGGATATAGTATTAAACAACTATACAATACAGCCATAAAACAGAGAGGATCAAATGAAAGACAATAAAGACTTCAACTGATATTAGCCTTCTTGAGTGGTTTCCTATTGTCTTTGGAAGAGAGCAATAACTTGAAAATCACTTTAATTTAGATGTAAACATGTACTTATTACCAGAATTTGCCTTGTAAATTAAACTTGGCTACTGTTTCACTTACTAAAAAAAAGTGGTTGGAATGATCACAAGTAGCTAGTCTCTGTGACAATATGATAATCTTTGGTTCCTTCACACTCAAATGATGACATTGAGATCTATAATGAAAGTATATATATCTATGGTTCCCCTATTGTAGAGCTGCAGATCTGGAAGATACAAGTGATCTGAAATGTATATATAATATATATATGTATCATGTATGTAACCCATTACTTTATTTTAATTTGTTAAGATACATTTCTTCTTCTTCTTTGTCCATTCTTTTATATTCCTGCTGTTGCTTGCTGAGATGTAATGCTATTTGAACTACTAATCTCTGTTCTTTGAGTCCATTTATAACAATGTGGAGATGCTTTTTTCAATGAATATTAAAGCGTTAGCTATAGGAAAGAACTTCAGGTCATTTTAGTGACTGAATTTTGAGGTATAAATTCAGACATGTTGGTAAAAAAATTAGATAAAATGGTGGTTAGAGTAAGGTCGGAAGAATACATTTTGCTGTAAATCTCAGCAATTCTTGCAAGTTGAAGTAAAGGAGAAAAGAGAAGTATATGGCGTAGAAAGGTAAGGAGATCAAGAAGAATATCATAGGAGACAAAAATAAGAATCATTCAATATATTTTTTAATGGTCACTGCGGGTTGGTGCTATAAATATTGAAAAGGGTCAACTTTTATGATTCATGAACTAGATGCTCTCAATGCCTTATATCTTTGCTCTGAAAAAAAAAATGCTTTTGATTTCAACTATTCAAATGTTCCCATTGTGGAATATAGATATTTGCTATATCTCTCTTTTGAGTTTTGACCTCTTCATGATCAGAGATGGTAATGGATGACATGACTAGCATTCATCATTGATGGCCCCTTGTGTTGTTGCTCATAATCAAATTGTTGGATTTGAATCCAAATTTCCAGTTTTTATCATTAAAATACATTTGAAAATATAGAATTAGTTGTAGAAAAATATTATGTAATCAAGGAATGAATACTATACAAAAACATGATACTAAAGTAAAGTCCATGAAAATTTGGGATTTTACCCAAAATATTAGCTGGTTTGTTTATTATTTAAATTTATTAGCATGACTAATTCCCAAATGACTTCAATTTCAAAAATACCCAAAACCATAAACATGGCAAGCCTATCAGCTTATATCTTTCTCTCATGGAAGCAAATATTTTTATGCAAAAAAACAAGTGGGAGTTAATAAACAATCAATTTCAATAAGCCATACAGCAATGCACATTCAATCAATCAATCAACTAAAATTATAACTAAGATTAATAAACAAATAGTCAAACAAGAACTAAAAACAATGATCTAACAAGGAATCTGATCAATGAACCATCCAATAACTTTGACAGGAGCCTTGACAAGATCCACAGCCAAATTTGCCAATCCTGCACAGCAACAGCAACATGGACAAATGCAACTCACAGCACTCCTGCAATTTTCAATACAACAAAACCAAATCAATTTAGACAAGTAATAGCAAAAACAAAAACAAAAACCCAGAAAGTATTTGGGACACAATCCTCCAGTTTTTGCTTCTGGGTTTTTCAACAAAAAAAAAAAAAAACAGAGCATTATGTGTTTCACTAACCCAATGATCCAAATAATAGCACCAACAACAGACAAAACCAATGCAACCAAAGCAAAAGGCAGTCCAATCAAGAACCCCAATGGTCTGCAACCTCCTTCCTCTCCCATCCTCTTCTCTGCTCTGTTTGGTTGCTGAGAAAATAAGTATCTTTTTCTCGAAGAAATTTTCTTTGGGAATTCGTGGATCAATCGTGCGTTCTTCTAATACTATATAATGGGACAGCAAGGACGCGGAAACATAACTACTCTCGTTTTGATTTTTTTCGTGTAGACGATATTGCCCTTGTCAAGTTCAGACTTCAGAGTATTTTTGTATGTATGTGTTAGGGTTATATTGGGTAATTGGGAAGAAGGAAGCTTCTTCTATGTAGGAAACATGAACGCGGCCGGCGTGGGAGAAGCGGTGCATAATTTTCGCATGGCTAGATGTTGAATTTTCTATAGCTTTGGGGTTGTTAATCTAAATAGTTGAATTTTTTTAGTATTTGGTTTTTAGTCTATTGACTTTTATTTTATTTTGTTTTATGCACATTGTTTGTATTTTCACTATTTTGGGCGGAACAATTCAAAGAACAACTCTTTTGAATATGGAAAAGTAAATTATAGTCTGTTACGTTGGTCGAAATGGGTTGCTAGTCTCTAACTATTGATGGGCTTGGGCCACACTTTTCATATCCAAGTTTGGCCCAACTTACTCGCTGTATTGAGCTCACCTTTAAATCCAACAAATTGTTTGCTCTCATAAAGGACCCATCATGGTGATTGTCATAGTTTAAATGATAAATTGATATAGTGGCACTTCCGAGAAACTAGGTGATTATCATCGTTTACTTGTTGACCTTGGAGATTTTTTTATGGCCTTATTCATTTGTAAAGAATTGATGCATCTAAAGTTATTTTGAAAATCGATAGTTATTGATACTTGAAGTGATAAAATTGTTTAGTTATACCGCTTTTAGGCTTATCTAAAAAAAAAAACCGATTTTGCTGCAGAATACTTTCACTCTTCCCATATGAAGTAATTTCTATTCTTGTAAAACTCATTTGTCGGTTGCAATCTTTTGTTGTATTATGATTTGTCTAACACTATTGTTATTAGGCCGGTGGCCTTAAATAACAATTATTCAAATCATACTTTTTTATAAATACAATTGCATACACACCACGTGATGAATAAAATTCATGAATTTCACTAGTACATGGTGTATGTACATTGTATACATCATATCAAACGGTTACCATTAATCACGTGCCTTTTTTTCTTATACTTCTTTCATCTCAGATAAGTATTTTGATTTTTATTTTATGAAAATAATAAGTTTAATTAAGTTAGTGTTGTACATTTTCTTTGGCTTCCCTTAATCATGTCTTGTAACAAATTTAATGAATTCTAACCAAATTATTATAGGAATACTTTGAGCTTGGAGCCCTACCAAAATGCAAAATGCACAATGCAAGTGAAGTCAACAATATTGGCAAGGTCAGTGAGTTCATATTCATTTTCCACAACATTATAATTAGATAATAATTGATAAAATCCTCTAGGTCAAGGCCCACAAGTTTACATGTGAAGACTATAATATTGGGCCTGCCCTACAGCGATTGAGCCTGATATATACACTCTTATATTTATCCGTAGTGAAAATGACATTGAAAAAAAGTGGTAGCAATAAATAAATAAGATCACTTGCATGTCACAATACAATAGATGCACAAACAAAAGAGTGAGAACCACAAAGGCAAAGCTGTCCATAAAATGTATATTTCAATTTTGGCAGGAAAGACAAAAAACTCTTCTCCACATATATCTGAGTTGCACCAACAAGTCCAATTGCCATCTTCTTAAAATATCATTTCCAGACACTGACAAATTCAGCCCTTACTTGCCATTTTCATATAAATAAAATTACAACAGTACCTCTCAACCAATGCTTCGTTGGTCAATCTTGCAAAATCATTCACCTATATCTACACAGCGGACGTATCTATACATTTTTATACGAGTCAAATGGAGGTGAATCCATTTATCTTTAGATAAGTCGGACATTTCAAACATCATAGTGTTAAATAGATAGTTGAAGAATATCATATTACGTATTTTTACTTAAATTTTTATGCAGATGAGATATTGAACGCTATGTAGTTTTGAAATGTATCGTTTTTATTAACATGAAATTATACAACAAAAGAAACAAGTCAATTCGTTGATCAATGTGAAATTCTGTTTGGAGTAAAACAACTAATTAAGCAATTGCTCCATTTTGAGAAATCAAAATCCGAATCTGAGCTCAATTTAGCTGATGAACCGAAACGCACGTAAAAATTGTTGGAGCCCACCAAAGTTGAACTGGAAAGTGGAGGACCACATACAATTCCTTTGCTGCATGTGACAATCTACATTTTGTAGGCATAGAATAGGACAGTAGAAGAAGTAAATTCTGATCAAGAGATACACAATTGTTCATTAACTTTGATTTGGACATACATTTGATGAATTATCATGTCAAATTGGTACCCCTCAATATTGATGTGTGTGTATATAACTATATATCAATAGAGATAAAAAAAAATATCATGTACAGATTTATGAGTTGAGACTCAATCAAATCAATAAGAATATCACACCTCAAGATTTTACATTTATATTTGTTCCAATCAATTTACAGGCGCCCATCAAAATCTATTTTCTTTGTAATTTGACTGATCCTCGATGAATAACTATTTGACTAAGACTCCTTACACATTTTATATATATGTGTGTGTTTGCATAACTTTTGCAAAAAATTATATCAGCTATCTTCAACAAGACACATGTAACCTCACACGTATCTAAGTTGTAAAATTCTAAATAAGGACTTTAACCCAACCTAATATTCATAAACATATATACGTAGATGAAAACTGTGTATAATATTCTTCATCCTAAATGGTTTGTTCCTTTTCTCAATTTATAAGGAGAGATTGTGGTATCTTCAAAGGGACAATCTAATGATTCCGATGAATGTTGTGGGTTCGAATCTTATAAAGTGGAGTGATGAAATTCACAATGTTTTGTAATGGGTCTTATTGGCCCCTTTTTTTTCTAGGAATGAGAGATCTAAAATAAAATCTCATGGGTGCAATAAAATTGGAGAGTGAAAAGGACATTGGTAAAAATCCAACAAGTTGAAAACTAAATGTAGTCATAGATAAAACAGTAAAAAATACAGAATTAAAGTTACAGTCCATATAGGGAAATTGAGTTGAGAAGAAGAACCAAAAATGGGGTTTGAATAATTGAAGAAGGTGGGGGCAAAGCTGGGTAGGGTTTTGGATTGTTTGAGGCATTGGGGACCCTTTTTGGAAAATGACCCCAAACAATTGATGCTGAGACTTTGATTCCTATCATATATGTTTCACAACATATATATAATATCATATCACATAATATAATCACCACCAGCAACAGCAATTATTGCTGTTTCATGGTCCCATTTTAATAAAGATATCTATGTCCTTTTTATTGGCTCTTACAAACATATCAATTTGCATAAGAAAGTGTTTAGGGTTTAATTGCTTCCCATAGTATCGACTAACTTATCAAATAAGTGAGAAAAAAATATATGCAACATTACATTATTAAGGGTCGTCCAATGAGCTCGCCTCTCATAAAAGATTCAAGAATGTCGCAAATTATACTTGTGAAAAGATTTGATGGAGAAAATTTATAATTATAGCTAAATTATTCAAATGCGTTACGAAAATTGGTAGATTGTTAGTTATCTAAGAATCTCAATGAAATTGGTTTACCCAAATTGCAATCTGAAATTAGTTGATTGATGAATAGTTAGGGACAACATTTTGAACATGAAACTGCAAATAAATTGAATGGTCCAATCCATGCAATATAAGAAATATGCAAGACATGTGAGTGTGAGTGACCTTTTTGGGTTGATCAATAATCAAAGAAATGGTACTCTGGACTCAAAACCAGTGCAACATGCAAGAGACCCAACAGTATGGTCATCACATTATTGAATATCCTTTTTGTATGTAGTGAGTTTTGGTTATCATTTCATCTAATAGATTTAAAAATTAAAACATTTTAGTAAAAGAAAGCTTGTTTTGTTGTCAAATGCTGATGGTTGACCTGCAAGGGTCCATGACCCACCCCTACAATTTTAGGTCCATTATTCTAAAATTCATATATATCATGAGCAATTTTACCCCCCAAAAAAATTAAGCAAAAAAATTGTTACTTTATCAAATTATTTTACTTTTTAAAACTGTATTATAAATCCATATATATATATGTTAAAGTTGGTGAGGTTGCATTAGGTGATGCCACATCACCAACTTTAACAATTTCTAGCCCTCTCCTTCAATTTGAAATTTTGTCTATTAATATTACATGAGTTACAAAAATTCATTAATTATCTAATAATAATAGCTATTAACATTAACTATAACAATCACTATTATATAATAATAGTAGTACAATAGATAAAAGCTTCATTCTAAACAATGATCTAATTCCTTTATCTAATAGGAGTCTTGAGAATTTGAAAAGACACAAGACATATTCTTTCTCTATTTAGTTTAGATTTCC
>JAYMTF010000983.1:0-27540 GCA_036897485.1 Pelargonium nanum | reverse complement strand
AGGATACTCGGCTCTCACCCGAGAGACCCGGGTTCAAGTCCCGGCAACGGAATAAGTTTTTAAATTTATTTGAACTGTTTTTAGGTGCATGCATTTTGGCTGTGCACAAATTAGATAACAGACAGGCAAACTTATTTCTTAGGCGTTAAGGATTTGATTTACTCTATGAAACCAAAAATATATATCCAAATTTTCATAATCCTTTTACTGTACTGTACCCCGCTAGATAGTTACATATCTCTGCTATCCTAAACCTACTGTTTTGTAGTTAATTATCATCACATTCATAAAGAACCTCTTTCCACTCCTCTTTTCTTTTCTGTATGTCACTCACTCACTCACTGGTTTGGTAGGCCACCATAATCTATAACTAAAAGGGCCAAAGAAAAAAAGCAAGATGCTTTGCAATTAGATACTGATTTAAAAGAGTCTGTTCTTTTAGGTGCATATATAATTAATAGCTGATTTAGCTATTGATTAGAGCATCATGATGATGATTCAAAAAATGGTGTTTCAGGGTCACTCATGATAATATTTTGCTTCCCAAGTGACATGAAGCTGCAACCACCATGCATGTTCTCAATTGTTATGCAAAGATAAATCTGGTTTCCTAGTTTCATACACACCAAGCTTTGAAACTTCAACTTGTATAGGTTCCTTACGCCGTTGCAAGATAAGATTTCGGCACCTTTCTGTATCAAAATAATAATAATGGTAATTAAGCTCTAATCCCTTCCCTTAATTTTGAGAACCCAAGTATGGACATAGGTGGGGAGTGGATTTCATTATTCCTTACTTTTTGTTATTCCAACTAAGGTAAGGTACATCAACAAAAATAAAAATAAAAAAAATGCAGAAAGGCACTCACATGGTGTGTTAAAGGAGTCTCAAAAGGTATATGTGCACTAGGTACAACCCTTTAAAGCTGCCCGAATCATTTGCTGCAACTTTTTTATTCAACAACTATGCCCATTTCATTACATATATACGTAAAATGATCCACCATATATAACCTATTTACCATGATAAATATGAGACAAGTAAATAAATGAGTTTTCATGGAAACCAATTATTCATGTTTCCCAGTAGACATGACTGAGCTCTTTACATTTGAGCATTATCTGCAACTTTATGCACCGCTACTTAGTAACTTCTTTTTCTTCTTTGGTAGGGTTCACTTAATGGTTTGCTACTTTGCTACCCAGAGCATATATGCTTATACTTGTAGGACTTCTTTTTCCATTGAAGATTAGATGGTCTGGATTTGATGCTGACCCCGTAGCACTACAAAAGTCTCCACACATTAGAACAAGCTTCAACTTCAAGTAACAAATTAAAATTTAGAAACCATTATTGCAAGAGATTAGATATGTTGCACTAATGAACTAGTCATTCCATGCAAAATATCTATATATGAAGCACGGTCTTCTCATTGTGATTGTGTCTGATGCGTATTTGACACTTGAATACTCTTCAGATACGTGTCAGACACTTGATTTTACGTGTTTTCTAGTTTTTAATAATGTTTTTAAGCGGACATGTGTCTGACACCTTACGCATCCCAAATAAATTGATCAAACATGTTCAATACTCTGAAATGCATTCGTTGAATATAACTATAACTTCCATGCACTAATATATATTAAAAATATAAATTACTATCTATTATTATTGAACTTATTCTTAACGTATCGTGTTCATAATTTTGTAAAAAATATATGCCGTGTCCAGTATCTCGAACCCTTGTCTGTGCAATATAGAGCAAAATATATGTAACCATGCTGCATGTTGAGCTATCTGCTATCATAACAACACAAAGCTATGATTCTCGAAAGTCAACTTGTTATTTGTATATGATCATCATATTGAGTTATATTGCATGATGAGATTATTATATCTCATGGGAAATATTAAAGCTTATCCTATATATTACTACTTTTAAGGTTTTGGACTTCCCAAACCAAACTTGAAGTTCATCCGATAACAAATGGCCGGTCATGCACAGCACCAAGCTCTGTAATTCAAAAAGTGTGCATTTCGAAAAGTGACTTAATGGCATCTCATGCCATTGGAGATACTTTGTCCCTCCCCAGGGAATCGGAAAAAGCTTAAAATGAGCTTCAAGTGAGGCACAGAGAATTAGCACTAGCTTGTCCGGCCATGGCATAAAGAGAAGAGCCGTCTAGCTGCAACTGCAACCCCAAAATGAAGTAAATATAAACTATTGGATCACAAGAGTCCAAGAACCATTCATGCCTAAAAAGCACCAAAACTATAAAAATACAAAAACGCTGCAACAAAACCTTCTTTTTGGGGAAACGCTAACATATATGTTTGTGTGGTAAACAAAGAGGGACCATAGCCATACCCATAGGAGGTGAATTTAAATATTATCATATACAGCTAAGCTGTGGCACTGTGCAAAACCCTAAATATTCCAACTAAATTGTTTCACTTTGTACAGGAATCTATCTATTATTCTATTCTTATGATAATTAAATACAGAGACAAATTATATAAAGACAAGCTTGATACCATCACCTTTATAAGATCAAAATATCAATTATGATGCTAATCACAATTAATTTGTCTTCACTTGTCACGTTCTTCTAGCTGTAGCCTTATAGATTCTATATATAGAGTTTCATGTATCTTTGTTAGGCCGCATATAAAATACTAGTTAATATTTTGTACACTGTTTGTTACCAATTGTGTGTCTCTATCAAACATGACCATTCTTCTTTTTGCAAGACATCTCACACTCATACTTTCAATATTTATTTATTTATTCATATGAAAAACATAGCAACGGACTTTGTTATTGAATTTGGACATATAAAACAAGATGGTGTGCCGAATAAAATAGATGCCATATAAGTGTAATGCACATGTACAGACATTGAAGACTCTCCAAAGGTAAAATCATGCATCATTTTTAATGGACCAGGACCACCCTCTTCTCTTTTCTCAACTCCTTTTCTAGATAAAAAAAAACTTCTATGCTTATCACTTCTATTACGTAAATTATGTAAAGGTATATATATATATATATGAAGCCAAAGCTAAGTTTACGAGGAGGATAGGAGTCAAGGCAGATTACAAAAAGCTGTACAAGTTGAGTGAAAGAAATGAAAATAATGAGAAAAGGGATGGCAACAGAGAACACATCAACAAAGTTCTAATGAGAAATAAGCTTCATACATCAATTTGATTGTTAGTGATATTTTAAATATTAATATTATGTTTGGATTAGCTTCTCAAAAATAGCTAATAAGCAGGTAGAGCTTATATGCATTAATGTGCTCCGGTTTTTTTAAACAATAAAGTGTTACCTGTTTGGTAAGAAAGTGCTGATAAGCACTTGAATTGTTTGGTAAAAAGTGTTGATAAGCAGTTTATAATGTCAAATCGACTATAAAACACATTAATAATATTTTTAGGTGAATCTTTTATTTAAATAATCACGTTGTTTGTGACAAACTCATGGGAACATTTTTAAAAAATGATCAAAATTGAAAATCAAAATATAAAGTTATGATTTTTTTTTCATATTTTTCTACTTTTTTTTGTACTTTTATAATGAATGCGTAATTAAAAATCTCGAATTTTGTGTATAAATAATTAATATTTTAAAAAAAATTAAGACACAATCATATTTTTAATGATTTTTTTTTACGAAATTGACATGAAAATCACACAAATCGTATGTCAAATAACAAAATTATGATTTTTTATTTATTTTTATCACATAAAACTATAAGGGCATAAATGACTTTTTAATGGTCAAACTGACTCTTTTTTTGGGTGCTTATAAGCTGGAAAATGGGAAGCTGGGTACCCCGCTTATTTTTTATGGCTCATAAGCACGAGTTTATAAACACTTTTAAATTTACCAAACAGATAACTCGAAAAAAAGAGCTGTTTTAGTGCTCATAAGCCTGTTTGACCAACTTATTGACAAACACCCTCTTGATTTCTCTTTTGTTATTGGGTCAGCAAATAAAGCGTTTCATGTTTTGGTGATAACAAAAACATTACGATGAAATTAATTTAATTAAGACCATTAAAACAACATTCATATTTCCAACACTTACAATAAATGTAAGTTTTGTTTTAAGATTTAGTCCAATCGAATATATACGTGAAAAATGGGATTGGTTTTTTCTTATTGAATAGTAAATTATATGATGAAGACATTTCATATCGAACAATATTAATTATGGTGTTGTCTAACCAGGATATTCAAATCTAAGCTCACATAATTTTGTTTTACACTTACATAGCACGTTTCGTACATCCAAAGTAATTTGTAATTGAGTTTGAATCACCAAATATAACTGTAACCAACATTTTCTCTACTCTTGTTAATTATTAGTTTAAATGGTCTAAAGCCGAGACTCATCCCACCGAGAATGTAAAACAAATGTCAATAAAATCATTTACATTAGTTATGAAGTGAGTTCGATCATTCCGGGGCAAGCGTACTTTATTAAATAATTTTAAAGAAAAAACAAAGTACAAAGAACGAACAATAAATCGCTTCAATGAAAAATGAAAAGTTACAAAGTTAAAATGACATAAAAAAAGACCAAAATTGAGGATTTATGAAAAGTGGGATTGGGGATTGTAAGATGTTGCCTTGGGGAGAGGACATGTCAACAACTGAATGGGTGGCCTGATGTGAAAAATTGGTGAACTGCATGCACGCGTGAACAACAGCAAATGTAGGCTCCGCAGAGATCGAGGAGTCGCCATCCTTTGACATCCCTGGGTTGATTTGGTCGCTGGATTCACCAACGTAGGTCTCACCGCCATTTGCTTGTTGCCATATTATATGGAGACAAGTGAGGTTGGTGCAAATGATGTTGTAAAATCGCCGAACGGTTGGGAGAGCTGCAAACTGGAAGTGAACCAACAAACTAATATAGACTTGACTTGAATTTGAAAGGAGAATTAAGAAGATGATTTTGAGCATGGAGGTGGAGCCATGCTTGTTGATGAAACGTTGAGATGCCGAGTGAGCTCGGTGTGGCAGCCGACAGTGCTTTAGCTAGACTTTATTTTTGTCGACGGAGAAGAAATATCAAGACTCATTATACCTTTTAGTCTGAGCTCACCAAGTTCATCCCAAGTTCACTCAACCTGCTCTACTTATTATAAGCGGCATTAAGCAATGTCACGACATCAAACTCTTCCAACCCGACCTAGCTGAGTTTATCCAATGCTCAACCTGTTCATCTTATCATGCATGTTATGCCCTTATAAGCAATGTCACATCATTATGCCCTTCCATCTTGAACTTGTTATGTTCGGCCCAAGCTTAATTGGTTAACTCGTTCAACCTATCATGTCGCGGCATCGTGTCATCTCAGCTTGATCTTGACAAGTTTCAACCTAAACACGCTCATCCTACTCAGTCTATCATGTGGGGTCTCTGGAAGCGATGTTGCAACATTGGATCTATATCTTCATTTCCTCTCCACGTTTTTACACAAACTCTAACCGAATCACTTTACTCCAACACACCCTTTATTCATGTGATATTAGGCCACTGAGAGGAGCCCCCAAGTCAACCAAATGCATCATGGCTACAAAGGACCGCAGACATCTACTTCATACTTAGTATTCACAAGAGAAGCTAATTTGTTGCAAAAAAAATATGCACATATCTTCTTCATATTTAGTTTCTACAAGAGGAGATATAAGTTACTAAGTAGAGCTACATACCTCTCTTTTAAATTTAGTCACCACAAGAGAATGTACAATTTCACAATGAGAGCTGCACACATCTTCTCCATACTTAATTTCCACAAGAAATGTTATACCGTTACAAGGAGATTTTCACATTTAGTTTCCACAAGATCCATTCAAGGTTTCCATCCCGTCGGGTCATATCCAAGGTTTCGCTCTTCGCCTGATCATCTCCAATACCTTCCATCTTATCGAGTCACCTCCATGATCTCTGACTTATTGGGTTGCCTCCAAGACTCTAAGTCTTCCGAATCACCTCAAAGGCACACCATTTTTAGAGAACTCTAAAACGTTACTCAAATCGGTAGGTGCGCTTATGGGCTCCACTTATAAATCTTAAAGGACAAACATGAACTTTATAATTCACCCGGCGCCTGCAAATGATGCGCTTGGAAACTATAAACTAAAACACTCAAATAAGCTCCAAAGTGGACCACCACGTCACTAACCACCAACTATATCATGACAAACGGTAAACTTTGTTTGTAAATATAAATATTTCATCATTGATAAAATAAGAATACTATCGCATATATTCAGAGTTTCGTTATCTACTTTTTCTCTTTAGAGTTCTCTCTAGAGCGGTGTACTTCGAGTCCCAGAAAGTAGATTATGAAACATAATTACAAGGACTTTGTTAATTCACCTAATTAGAAGTAAGAGATAGTATAGCT
The DNA here is from genome assembly GCA_036897485.1 of Pelargonium nanum. NCBI lineage: Eukaryota > Viridiplantae > Streptophyta > Magnoliopsida > Geraniales > Geraniaceae > Pelargonium > Pelargonium nanum. The sequence continues at coordinate 21,115 of JAYMTF010000983.1, read as the reverse complement.
AAATTAGACCCAAGGAGTGGGGAGAGTTAGAAATACAATAATTAAGAGGAGGTTGGAGAATAAGGGGCACGGAGGAGGGCAGTTTGGTAAAATTGGAAAGGGAGTAAATGGAAGGAGACATTGGGTCAAGACAGAGGACAGAAGAGGCAGTAGAGTGGAGGTGTCAGAAACTGAAACTCCCTCAGAGAATTAAAGTGTAGCTAAAAAGTAGACGCCCAATGCCAATTGCCAAAGGAACCACCTCACCACCACCACCACCACCTCGGTTTCGCACCTCCACCTCGGTTTCACATAACACCAACACGCAACCCACTTCAAAGTTCAAACCCATTTATTACTCTAAAAAATAGTATTTGAAGATCATGGTAGCTACAATGTGCAGCACCACACTTGATTCAAATATGTCTCTCTTGACTTTTTGTGTTCTGAGCCAATCAGCTCAGCCATAGACACCTGTCATGTCTTAAATATCAGAGCCCAGATCTCTCTCTGTCTCTAATCTCTTGTTTGTTTTTTGAATTTTGAATTCTTCCTCACTGTCACCAATCTTCTATCCATTGCTGATTGGACTAGTAACCCCTAACCAATAACCATTACCACTAATCAACATTTACATTTCTTAGCTAAACATCTTAAATTTTTCTCAAAGTTCACAACTATATAAACAAAAATGAACTATATAGCATGAGGTCTCAAAAGCTCGAGTTTTAATAAATGCAGCTGTGTTAAAACTTGGTAGAGAAAGGTTTGCTGCTCTTGTGGTCGCTCGAATGAGGATTAGTCTGAGCGTGATATGACTTAAAAGTTCTGATTCTGTGTTGATCGCGGAGTCGCTTCAAAAACCTCAAGACAAAAAATGAACTACTATTGACTAGTATATGTTTTATGTTCCTAACTTGCATGACCTCAGTTTAAATTTCATTGCCTGAAATCCAATAATGACACTAATCACATGGATAAATGATTGTGATGAAATATTCAAATATGGTAATAGTAACAACACATTTCCCTTGCACTTTTGATCAAATCAAAACTTTGTAGTAGAGAATAGAGATTAGAGAATGTGGAGGATATACATTGATCAATCACAATCCACACGGTACTTTCTTTCCCTCACAAAACAATGTGTTGGTGATCACATGCAACCGACCCTCCATCAACCCTCATGCTCCCTCATAAGCCACTTTACAAATCATCTCATTTTATACCCTTTTTAATGAACAAACCAGAGGCACAAACACAAATAGCTAGTAATAACCATCTTCTCTTGGTTCATGAGTGAAAATAGCTCACTTTTTTTCTTCTTGCTGGTGCTTATGTCCTATTTACTGAGATTGTAGCTCAAGAACTAGAGAAGCCAGAGCTCACCATTTTGTCTCTACACCACAAACAAGCTCAAGAACCAAACTAAACCAAACCAAACATGGGTTTTGCAGCATCTGTGCTCTCTCTCATTCTTGTTCTTGATCTTGTTACAAACCCAACATGGGTCTCTGCAACTTCAGAGCTTAGCGCTATCTTGGACATCAAGGCTGCTTTAGACCCTGAAGACCACTACCTCACATCATGGACCGCCAATGCCGACCCCTGCGGTGGCTCATTCGAAGGCTTAGCCTGCAACGACAAGGGTCAAGTGGCTAACATTTCGTTGCAAGGCAAAGGGCTCACCGGAAAGCTTTCTCCGGCGGTTGCGGAGCTGAAGCACCTGACGGGTTTGTACTTGCATTACAATGCTCTGTCCGGGGAGTTACCGAGAGAGATTGGGAACTTGACGGAGCTCAGTGATTTGTATCTCAATGTCAACAATCTTTCCGGGGAAATACCTTCTGAGCTTGCTAATATGGAGAACTTGCAAGGTTAGTGTTGAGTTTTGTTCAAAGATTTCAGATTTTGTTGTTATGTTGTTTTTTAGACTCAAATTGATGTGTTGTTGGTGAAAGATTTGAACTTTGATTTGTTTAATTTAGTGTTTTGTTCCCAGGTTAAAATGTCGTGTGCGTGTGTTTTCGTTGGATTACTTGTGGACTTTTCTTGTTTTGCTAATATGTTCTGTCTCTAAGGTTGAGCTGTTGTTTTAAATGTGATAGTGATGGGAGGGTAGATCTTTTTGCCATGTTTGGTTGCTGAGAAAATTTATGAACATTAGTAAATGTCTGAGCTTCTTCTTAAGTATGCTCAATACTAGTAATTCTCATAAATGTTTCATCTTTTGGAAACCAAGACCAATTAAAGCTCATACCAATATATTGTTTTTCTTAAGTTTTCTCTATAACCAAACAAGAAGGTTATGCATTTTCCTTCAGATGGGTTATGTCTCAGATTAGATGCAGAACAGCATGAATAGGAAAAAAATAAAGTTTGTTCACTTATTTTACATTGCTCATATGAGTTTTCTCTGAAAAGTTCCTAACTTTGTATTGCTTTTCTTTGCAGTTCTGCAGCTGTGTTATAATCAGCTCACAGGAAGCATACCCAGACAGCTTGGATCTCTGAGGAAGCTAAGTGTTCTTGCTCTCCAGTCCAATCGACTCACCGGGGCAATCCCTGCCAGTTTAGGAGATTTGGGTATGTTAATGAGGCTTGATTTGAGCTTCAATGGCCTCTTTGGTTCAATCCCCACAAAGCTAGCTGATGCTCCTTTGCTGGAAGTTTTAGATGTCAGGAACAATACTCTCTCTGGCAATGTACCTCCTGGTAATCATGTTTTTTTTCACTGTCATTTCATTTTTATTTACTTTGCTTCTATTCCTTAGTGTACAAGAGATTGAAGCCAATTTGGGTCTGATTTTGTTTTTGCATTTTGATGCAGCTTTGAAGAGATTGAATGAGGGGTTTCAGTATGATAACAATCTAAGGTTATGTGGAGTTGATTTTATGTCCTTGCAAACTTGCAATGCTGAAGATCTTGTTGATCCTAGAAGACCTGAAGCTTATGGACCAAGAGACATTCCCCAAACTGCAAATGTGCTGGTTGCTTGCAACCAAACTCATTGCACAAATAAGTCTAGATCCCGTCAAGCGTCTGCTGCTCTTGGCACTATTGTTATATCAATCGCATTGATAGTGATTGGAGTTGTTGCCTTCACACAATATCGTCGCCGGAAACAGAAGCTTGCCACTTCATTCAATGTTTCGGACAGCCGGCTCAGTACTGACCAGACCAAGGACTTTCAAAGGAAGAGGGGCTCTCCTCTAATTAGCCTTGAGTATTCCCATGGATGGGACCCTTTGGCTGATGGGCGCAAGCTCAGTGTCTTCACCCAAGAAGTTTTGCAGAGCTTTAGGTTCAATTTGGAAGAGGTGGAGACGGCTACACAATACTTCTCAGAAGCAAATTTGTTGGGTAAGAGTAACTTCTCTGCCACCTATAAAGGAATTTTAAGAGATGGATCTGCTGTGGCCATTAAAAGCATGACCAAAAGTAGCTGCAAGTCGGAGGAAGCCGAGTTCTTGAAGGGATTGAACAGTTTAACCTCGTTAAGGCATGAAAACTTAGTGAGGTTGAGAGGGTTCTGTTGTTCGAGGGGTCGTGGAGAGTGCTTTCTCATCTATGATTTTGTGCCAAATGGAAATTTGCTGCAGTATCTTGATGTGAAGGATGGTGAAGGCCATGTTCTTGAATGGTCCACAAGAGTTTCTATCGTGAAAGGCATTGCCAAAGGTTGGCCCTTTTTTCTTGTTATGTTATTATTATAATACAATTACATGTTAATTTGTTTCTTGGGAGATAACATAGTTTAAACAATGATCAAAACATAAACATAAGTCGTGAAAATTGAATGTTGGCAAGTGATGTGATGAATGAGATGCATACTTGTCTGGCATTTTGCATTTGTCTAAGCTAATTAGGTTTGTTCTTTCTCCTAATCAGGTATATCATTTCTTCATGGGTACAAGATTAACAAACCTGCCCTGGTTCATCAAAACATATCAGCAAAAAAGGTGCTCATTGACCAGCGATTTAACCCATTACTTGCTGAGTCTGGCCTGCACAACCTTCTTACCAATGACATTGTCTTCTCGGCGCTCAAGGCCAGTGCTGCCATGGGTTACCTAGCTCCAGAGTACAATGGCCGGTTCACAGAAAAAAGCGATGTTTATGCATTTGGGGTTCTTGTGTTTCAAGTCCTTTCAGGGAAGCGGAAGGTCACCAGCTCAATGAGGCTTGGCGCTGAGTCGTGCAGATTCCAGGACTTCATCGACCCACATCTCCATGGAAGGTTCTTTGAATACGAAGCAGCTAAGCTTGCAAAGATCGCTCTAATCTGTACCCACGAGGCTCCAATGGAGAGGCCATCCATGGAAACGGTTATTCAAGAAATAGGTAACTTTAGTAGCTGTCTTTGATTTCCTCGATTTTATCTCCTTGTCAATTGCCTTAGCAACCTGTGTGGGTAATGACAAAACAGATAGAGACCCTTACTAACTTCTCACCTGTAACTCCCTAGCGTAAATTGTTGTCATGCTTTGTCCTTCTACCGAGGACTAAGGCACACTAAGCTTGTTAAGAACTAAGCTCGAAGCCCTAGAAGCTTTGTTTTGAATTAATGTATTGTTGTAGGCTGTATCTTGTAGCATGGAAACTGGGTTTTATCCACCATGATCGAACTCATTGAAGCTGAACATGTATGAATCTATTACATCACATGAAGTTCAGTGAAAATGTTTTGTAAGGCATGTATGTATTCCATTTACAAAGCATGAAGTTATGATGTTTTGGTCTTTATTTCCTATTTGATGCCATTAGCTTTAAGATGCTTTGTACCCAAACTTGGCATCATCATCACATGTGAATAGTAACAGACATTCCAGAGTTAGTTGTGAAGACAACATTATAGTACTTAGTATGAGAAGAATCAGATTGACCATAATTGGTTGATGTTGTGGTAGATATTGCTATGATTAGGCTGTTTTTTTTTAATTGACTGGTTACTAGGTTGCCTGTGCTGCATGCTTGCAGTTTCTTGCACCTTGTGATCACTGCTGGGACCCCAAAAGATGAGTGAGACAGAGACTTGTGTTTGATGGCATTACTGTTATTTTCATAGTGCATGGTTTTACTATTTGTTTCTTTGCCATATTCAGTTTCATGTGAAGAGTGAACCCCAACCAAAAAAACAAATAGAAAGGGTTGGAGTTGGACCACCTTACAAAACCCTAAAATTCAAAAGGATGCTCTCTTGAAAATGGGTTCAGCCCAATAGATTTGGTGGTCCTTAACCTTTGCCTGAAGGTTTAGTTTATTGATAGTTTAGGCTTGAACAAAGGGCCTTAGTTTTGAAGTTTCAGTTTGGCATTTTGCTTTTCCCTTGGTTCAACATAAAGTGGATCTTGTCAAAAACCAGACAAAAACATGCAAGTGGTGTCTAATGTCTATAACAACTAACAAGTTGTAGTTATTTTTGAAAGTTTGGTTTGAATGAAGATTCATTAGGCAATTGAGTAATACTGTAATATAATAGGTTGTTTTTTATTATTTGAATCTCTTCTCAAATAAGAGAAGCTAGTTCATTTTTGGTTTTCAAGTATGAGACAATTGTTAAAAATAAAGAACTTATTTAAAGTGTTATATACACAAAAGAGACATCTCTTCTATATATACATATATATATAAAATTCTTCTTGAACATCAAATAGTATTTGAACTTATGACCTCTTATAAAGAAGTGTCTATAATGTAATTTGATTAATCCTCTGTGTGTAGTTGTGTACATTACCACTATTGGTAATTGATCGAATCAATTGAAAAGAAGGAAAAATGCCCTTAATATCTTAACCGTTCAAGTTACGCATAGAAGAGATGTAATAAATGAAAGTGAGGTTGACTCTAGCGAAACATTTTTATATCTTTCATTTCAAAATTGTTTGAGAAAATAGTTAACATCATGTAACAATTCTTTATCCTTTGTTGGAAGAATATATCGTTAACGTATAATATTACTACTATGAATTTATTCCCAAGGACCTTCATATAAATGCAACGATACACAATTTTCTCTACAAAATCGTATGACGTAATGATATTACTAAACTTACTGTACAATCTTTACTAGAAATTTGTTCTAGTCTATATATTGATTTCAGTCTCCACAACATTTAATTTACATGAAGTTTTGAAACACTCAAGTTGGTCTATATAAATATTTTTATCTAAATTACCATTGGGGAAGATTTTTTTTTTAACATCCATGTGATGAAGATTAAATTGTAACGAGTCACTAAGGTGTAAATAAAATTCTTAAGGAGTTTTTCTTTAAAATTTGAGAGGTTGTTTTCTTATAACTATTACTATATCTCCGAGTTTAACATTTTGCAACAAGTTTGACTTTATATATTTATGTAAGATAACTAACTCAAATAAAACCTCAAACTGACAGTTGAAGTCATCATTTATTCTTCTATTATTATATTCTAACACGTCTCCTCACGTGTAAGTCCGTTATAACTTTGCATGTGAACCGATGAGAGATAGATAGAGAGTTTATTTCATTCTCATTTTAACTTTTGCGGGCGGACCGATATAAGAAGATAGATGAGCTCATTCCTTAGGTGGGATGATAGGAGAAACCCACTCATGTTATAACTTTACGGGTGGACGGAAGAGAGATAATAGAGAATCTATAGCAGAAGAGGCTCATAGAAACCAATTCAACTGTACAAAAAGAAAAAAATTGACAATTTCTTTTAGGGTCTCCTCCAACTGTTTGTACCCTTTTCTGTAGCTATCCCTATTTGTATTTCATTAACCACACCACCATGAAACAAACATCCTTACCCCTTCTCAAGTTCACTTCTTTTTCTTATCCAAACAGATCCAACAATTTTTTCTTGGGAGAAAACTGCAAAAACTTTCCTCCAGTGAAAACCGGACACCTGTACAAATAAATTGGGCCGGGATGGGCCTAACTATCTGCTCACAACATAACACAACACACAATCTCAAATCTCAAATCTCAATCACACACCTCTTCTCTCTGCAACGCAACAAATTGTATTGTTGTGATTGCTGTTGGGTTTTAAGGTCATAACATACCAATCACTCGATCTTCTTCTTTCTTCTTTTACCTCTCTAAACCAAATTCTCAATCTTGTTCGTGGCGGCTGAGCGAGCCCTTCTCCTCCAATGAATTTTGAACTTTAATTCAAAATATTGCAGATTCTTGGATCGGTTCTTGCTCCGCTCTGCTTCTCGATCTGGGAATTTGAATTCATCTTTCTTCGCGATTCAGAAGAAAACGGCCATGGTTGCGGCGGCTACACAACAACAGCAACACCACCAGCCTCAAGAACAAGACCAGCTCAATCACCAACAACCAGCTCCCACAGCTGAAGATGAGGCCTTGAAGGGGAACACTGATTGCGTTTACTTTCTTGCCTCCCCTCTAACCTGCAAAAAGGTCCGATTATCCCTCTTGCTCGATCTCTCTGATTCTAGGGTTTTTGTGAAAATCTCTCTAAGTTCTCTTGCGGCTGTTATATTCGCTTTGTTATTTTAATTGGGGTTTCTGATTTGGGTGTAGCTGCTCTATGAATAATTGGGTTTTCTGGGTAGATTTCATATTTTAGATTTTGTCAGTGTTGCAGGCGAATTTATAATAAACAATGACGTGGTGTTTGTTTCTCAAATTGATTTGCTATTTCGTGATGATAGTTGTAAAATCCTAGGTGAATTTGAATGCACACTCTTTTTAGTGAGCAGAACAAGGTTGTAATTTATGTGGGTGCAACAGAAACTAATTTTTCCAAGTTATGCTGTCTTCATGTTAGTTTCCATGTATGGTAGTGTGGGTTTGGTTCTTTTTCCGGTGAGGAATCCTTATCTAATTTAATTGATTATTTGATTGTAAAAAAGTAAACTTTAATTAATTTTAGAAGGGTTTCTTCACACAGTCACACACAAAACATGTAGTGCTTTTGATAAAGTTGTTAAAGTTTGGATATTGTTTTAGGTTGTATCCTGCCATTGTTTGTTGTGCAGTTGAACTCTTGGTTGGTTATTTGTTTGTGCTGTTTTGTAATCCATTTGGAAGTTATTTAGGACTGGGATAAGAATTGATTTTTAGTAGAACAAGGAAACTAGTCGTAGTTCAAATAATCTAACTAAATTATGCACTGTATTGTATGTTTGCATTGCTGTATTGTTGCATGTATGCTAATTAACTATGCCATCAATGTTGATTGGATCCTGGTGGTGACTAATGAGGTTCATTTTTCTTCTTGTTCATAGGGAAGTGAATGTGAGTATCGTCATAGTGAATATGCTCGGGTTAACCCAAGGGATTGTTATTACTGGTTGAATGGTAATTGCTTGAATCCAAAATGCGGGTTTCGACATCCTGTAAGTTTTTTTTTTTTTTTTTTCCTAATCTTCCTCAAACACCATTTTCATATTTTTTAGGCTAGGCTAAACCTAGCGAATTTTCTAATTTTCATCTTCCTTTTTTGCACGTGGAATATTTTGAAAACAAATTGGCAAATATGTTTAGCCTTAACTTAAGACATTTGATGGAATTTTTTATATCCTTATGGCGTATATTACTATATTGACATGGATTATTCATATTCTCTTTTCAGCCCCTTGATGGTTTGTTGGGAACTCAAGCAGTAGCTCCTGCCGGTGCTTCTGTCATCTCATCACAGACAGTACCAGCTGCAGCACAAGCTCCTTACGGTTCCAGTGCTCCTTATGGTGCTGGTGCTCCTTACAACTCCATTGCTCCTTCAAATTCCAGCAAACCAGTAGTACCTTGCATTTTCTTTCAAAAGGGGTATTGCATAAAAGGTGACAGATGCGCTTTCTTGCATGGTCCAGTTCCTACCATTAATAAAGCCCAACAGGTAACAGTTGCAAACCTTCCTACCGGACCTCCCTCTCTGAAGAAGACATTTGGTGCTCTTGAAAAGTGTACTCAACAGCAGAAGATTCCGCCGGCTAACATTACAAAGACTGTTGAAGTACCTCATGAACCTAAAGCTGGGCCAAAAGTTGACACAGTTCCTCCAAGAAATAATCAGGGAAATAAGCGGCATGCTGCTCCACCTGCAGGGTTGAATGAGGAGGTCCCTCGATATAAAGCATCAAACATTACACCTGTTGTCAATGGAAGCTCCATGGTCCATGCCAATCTCTCGCATCAGGCTTACATGTCAGATGAACAAAGTTACCACACCGGTAAGGATATTGACGAGCATTTGAGGGAATCTTCTCCTGGTTTTGATGTTCTCGTGGATGATGAACTTGGAGAGTCGGAGTACTATCGTGGCGAAAATCAGTATGGAAGGGCCAGAGGGCATGAAGGAAGGAACGGAAACGACTATAACTATGATGCAGATGCTGATGGTGACAGAGAAATGTTTCGTGACACACGGGGCTATGACTCATATGACCGCGTGCAAGGGCAATATGATCGGGACCATCGCAGGGCATCATCTGAGAGAATATCCTTGGGTTCAGGTCATCTGGAAAGAAGGGGGTATCCAAAAGCTGCGAGCCCCGATCGTATTGGAGAGTCTGATCTACGATATCGTTTAACAAAGCACAGGAGGGTCAATGGCTTGAGATCGGTGATCACACATGATCATGTCCCAGAGAACCATGTAGAGGAGCGGAGCTACCGAGGTTCTTCACGCAGAGATTCACACCATGAGAGCTCCCTAAGTAGTCGTCTTCGAGGTAGAATAAAGCTTCCGGGGAGATCTCCAGTTAATGATACTGAATCACTTTCTGAAAGGGAGATGGAAAAGGGGCGGAGTTGGGGCAGGTTGTCACCTGGAAGGCCACAGATCTCCCATTCAGGGAGGCTACGGGAAAGAATAAAAGGAAGGGTGGAAGAGGAATTCAACAGAAAGGACGATAGAAATATTAGGGGGGGCCCAAGGATGAGAAGAGATATAATGGATGACTTGCGCCCTAATTTTGCAGCTCCAAAACGTCTTGCAGAGTTGAAAGTTGTGAAGGATGTTGAGAATAAGGAGCAGCATGTCCTCAGAAAGCGTAAAGCTCTAGAGGATCATCAACAATCTGAAGGTGATCTTTCGTTTGATGGGCCGATGCCCCTTAGTGAAATTATGAAGAGAAAGAGACAAGCTAGAACAGAAGCTTCTGAGAATGGATTTTCATCTCTAAATAAGGAAGACAGAGATCAGAATAAAACCAAGGAGAGCTTGAGTGGAAACTCCACTATTCCAGTGGCCCAGAGCTTTAGTTCCTCTGCATCCAAAGAAGAGACCGTCAGCAAGGAAGAATCCAAGCCAGTGATTGCTGAGGATGTTGGAACAGAAGGGAAAACTGAAGTTGCTCGTGGCGAGTCTTCTCAACTTATAGTTGCAAGTGACCATGAGGTTGAGGATGGGATGATTGTAGATGGGGGGATTGAAGATGATGAACTTGTAGGCGATGAACAGAGGGAGGATGGGGAGGAATATTATTATGAGCAGGTTGATGAAGGTGACTACAATTACGAGGATGCTGAAAACCTGGAGCCTGAAGAAGAATACCTAGATGATGATGATGGGGACGACTTTGCTAAAAAGATTGGTGTTGTACTGTCCTGAAGGTGACGACTTTGCTAAAAAGATTGGTGTTGTATTGTCATGAAGGCGACATGTGGTTTTTTAGTTGGCTATGATAAAGCTTGTAACCCTTATGGAATATCTTTGTAGAAGTAGTGATTAAGTTTTGTTCTTGTGCCAACATTTCCTTTGTATTTAAAACTGATTGAATGGTAATTGTTCACGACATTTTGTCGTGCACACTAGTGGCCGAAGTTGAATGCAAAGTGCATGACTGTAACAGTAGGAATCATAATAAGAAAATTTAATTTGATATCCAACTTTTCTTCTCTGCTACAAATTTGTTATCCATGTATGTGAATGCATGATTTTCCCTTTCTGAGAATGTTTTTCCTGTAAAATTCACAAAAGACTTGATTTCCTCTGATCTGAAATTGTCTGATAAGCAATTGGGTGCATATAAAATCAGAATGCAAGTTTTAGTCTTGCAATGGGTTATAATATGTTTGCATTCTGCTGATATAAAAAAATTCAATACTTTAGTTTAATCAATAATGTGTTTAAGGCTCTAAACCATTCCCAAAATATTCATCAATTAGCTGTGATGTCTGTCTTCTGTGAGAAGGACAGAAAGAGAAAGTTGATGCAGAAAATGAAGTTTCTTAGAGACAAATCAAAGGAGCCCCATGTTATGTTATGTTAGTACAAAGTATAATTAGAATAGTGCAAAACTATGTACAGTACTGAATCTGCGGCTTCTTGTTCACAAACATGGCCTTAAGCTATCTTGCTGTAACATAGAATTTCAACGCTTAATTTAATTTCATGATCCAAAGTAATGGCTAATTATACGTTTCATGTGTTCTATAGCAACACTAGTGTTAACAATTATATAGAAACCATATATGATAGACTAAATATACTATTAATTAGATGTATAAATTGGTATTTACATTTGACATTGGAGACTCTCTTAGGGGCTCAGTGGCTCTAAATTCTTGAAAATAGAACTCAAAATCAAGTCATGATCCATCTGCTTAGCAGGAAAATGGAGCAGCAGCAAGGCAAAAAAAGTAACAAACATGTAGATACTAATGATCATCTTGTTCTTGCACTCAGCTCTAAGCTTGAATGATTTTCTGTTCTGGAAATCTAACCCTGAACACATGCTCTTCGCCGGTGCACTTATCTACCTTAACAATCCATTGACTCTTCTTCTTCATGGGACCATTACCATTTTTGTTATCAGCACCTATTCTGGTCACTAACAGCCCTTCTCCAATGGGTAACAATTGAGTTCTTGTCCCATTTCCACTGGACTGCCATGACTTCTTGCAAAATGCATTGTATCCCACTACTACTACTGCTGATCCTCTTTGTTTTCCTTGGACTGATCTCATGATTTCTTCATGATTCTCCAAGTTACAATCTATCACCACAAAATCTGCTTCCCTGTAGTAGTGGCTTACTAGCACATTTTGAGCTTCTCCAACCACAAACTTGACATGCTTGGCGTCGACGCCTAGCGCTTGCTTCGATAGCTTCACTTGCTCTGTCCCTCGGAGGATGCATACTACTCGGCCACCCGTTTGGTGAGCCGCAGCCACCAGGGCCAGAGTGGTGGAGTCAGCCACACCACCACATGCCACAACCATTAGTTGTGCATTGTTGCCACCAGCTAGTGCTGAAATGAACTCAGCTACATCTGGTTCTCTAGCCTTTTGGCCCTGAAATCAAGAATCAACATCAACCCATGTTAGAAAAAAATTGTACCCAACAAAAAAACTAGGATTTGAAATCAATTCATGAATGAAACATTGTGAACATGGGTTCTGTGGAACTCACCATTCTCAGTGTTTTGAGGTAAGCATTTGTGGCATTCTCAGCAGACCAACAAGCCATTTTGGTTTCTTTGTAGTTAGTTCTCTGTCAAATTTCTGGCTCTTGAGTTGAGGTATTGAAGCAGAGGATTTTCAGATGATAGATGGTTTGGTTTGGTTTGGTTTGGCCTTGTGTGATGGACCTTTATATTGAGCTCAGCGTACTGGTAGACCATACTTGTTTAACAATAGAGCAACCAATAAGGGACCATGTCATAACAACTGGCCATGTGTTTCATAGCATTAAAATAAAAAACAAAATCAACTAGGATTGGCTTCAATTGTTTTCATTCACAAATTACATGGCCATTCATGCATCAATATTCTAAGAAAGAAGCTCTGCTAAACTACATATTTGGTACAGACTATCCAACTTACCTACCTTGCCAAAATCTACCTAAAACGTAATTTTCCAAATTTAGTACTTACTGCCTACTAAATTCAGTTTCAAACCATATTGGACCAAACATCTAGAAATCAATTACCAGTTAACCTCAGATTAAATTCAATTTTTCGGTTCCAAACATAGCTCAAAGATGAACTGAGTTCTCTGCATATACAAAGTTACAAACCATATTGGTTGATATTAAATTTGATATTGTAAATCCAGTTTTAATCAAATTGGTGAGCCAAATTAAATGATCTTTTTTGGGTTGGAGAGCAGCATAATTGTAGTTAAATATTGAACCGGCACGTTATGATCCAGGCTCTACAGAAGAGACTGGTCACACCATTCCCCAAAGATTCATCACCAGCTAGCTGTAATGTCCAACCCTGGAGGGACAGTGGAAATTTCCAAATGGAATCTGAGAAATCCGCGGTAATGTTTAGAGTTTTCATGATCTTTCTTGGAGACAAATAAAACAAGAAGCTTCGTATTTGTTTAGCTAACACCCCAACACACTTGCAATTATAAAAATCTGTACAGTGAGATATATAGTATTTGAATACTGCAGAATCTACGTGCAAATTTGTCAGTCCTATCGTGTACGGGCTGTCTTAGATACCCCTTCCTTAGATATAAACATATTTGTGTAGATTAATGATAATGTAGCTTGCATTGGTTCTTTGTGAATTTACCTCTAAGAGGTAGCCAAGAAGTGACATGTTCATAAAATAATATAGATCATGTTGGACCCTAATAAATGTCCATAGGTTGAGCTCAAAAACATAGACAATGGAGAAATCTAATTCATTTTACTGATGATGAACAAATTTAAATAAATTATTACAGAAAAAATAGCTGGCCACACCACAAGGAGTGGTGTTTTGCCCCCGAAAAGCCTAGCAGAGATGTAGATCTTGATCAAGATGCTTCCTGGTGGAAACACAGAGAGATAACAAAGGAGCAGCATGCATAAATAATCTGCCCACTGGTCTCTCTCATTGCATTATTTTAAGAACAAGGTCCCATGTTGTCTGATTCTGCTAATGCAAGATTTGCACATTGTGGTCCATGATGATTTTGTATCGAGTTATAAAATAGTGGTATGTGCAAGTTCTTTAATTTCTTGGAATGCAATTCAAAGATACTGATAAGAAAATGAAGAAGAATTAGGTGATGAGATATAGGTTAGGGGGGACTGTATGTGTACGGTACAAAACAAGATTCTGGTGTTGAGGAGACATGTTATGGGTCAACACTTAACACACACACAGATGCTTCACATCATGTTGCATTGTGGATATGGTTCGCCTTATCTCGCGACCCATCTCTCTCTTGATTCTTCAAGATTGTGCAGTTGATCGATCTCACTGGTTGAAAGGGACAGACTTAACTTTTGTTTGTTTGTTTGTTGTTTTTGGAGTACATGTTTCTCATAATGATAGCCCAAGTTCTTTGGACTTGGTCAGTGTGGTTTTTGATTCCAAGCCAGCATTAGTGTATGGGGTAGAAAAAACCAAGAAAAAAGAAGGAAAGGAAACAAATCATGGAGTTTAGTTGATGAACATGTTTGTGGATGGAGCAACTGTAATACAAGTGATTTGTACTACTAAACTGCTCTTCTCTATCAAACTCTTATAACAGCCATTGTATTTTATGTTTGTTCAACAATTTTCTGGACAGGAACAAGACTCTCTGTTCATAAACTTCACTGTAGTTGCTACTTGCTACTGAGGAGATTCTGTTGTGGAGTCGTGATACAATGTCATTGTGGATTGTAAATGGTTTATTCGTTTATGTTCTATGTTTAATCTCTTGTAACTAGTACAATCAAACACAATTAGATTCATGTAATCAGTTCATGACACTAATTAACATGTGTTGAAATCCCAAATGGACAAACAATACTCAACCAACAATTCAATTAGTTATTGATCAAACGAAAAATCTGAATAAATAATCATACGATTGAGATTAAAATTGCAAGTTCATAACCAAACTAGTTAGGTTCACTGATTGAAGGTTGTCACGCGAATCATCCGATAGACCTCTTTCTCTTCCCTCGATGAAGTTACGTCAATTCATGTACTCTTCATCCCCATGAATATAACCCCTTAAAAATAATGTCTTTTTCATTTTAAATCTCTTAAATGTCAAATCTAGAATCAATGTTCCTAACGCTAATATGTCAATCGCTTTTGGCGCCACTTATCTGTTGCAACAATATGTTCTTTTGATGTAGTGAATATTATTCATTATATTTGAAATCATGAAATTTAGAAACTATATTCTAATTGCAACGCTTTTAATTCGCCACAATGCTTAGAAAATTTTGTTGCACATCTTGCGGCTAACGTTTTACCACTTAAAAGAATTCGAAATTTTACGCGCAAGACCATTTTTGAAAATGTTGAAAAGTTCTATGCAATTCTTGTGAATATTTTAGCTCCATATAGATTCTTTAAGAGTGAAATTTATGTTTTACTTTTAAGAGGTCGTTTTTTCAAAAAAGAATGTTTTATCTAATTTGACATTTCTTTCTTGGCTACAACACCAAAACTTTTTTACACTTCCTATTTCATTCTAATAAGGTATACTTAACGGAGTAATAGGGGTATTTGTCACACATTAGAAGAACACGAGCTTGGGAAGAAGGTATGTGACGGTTTTGACTCAGCCTAAGCAGAAGACTGAATATATATAAGATCAACTGATAATACGAGCCATCTTTCTAATAAGAGGCTTCTTATCAAAAACCAAAGATTTCTCGAGAGAAGAACACAATAAGAATGGTAAGAAGAGTATTGGTCATAATATTGGAAGAACTCCCTCGAAAGCACTACATAAATTTAGTATCATTAAAAATTAGTAGAAAATAAAAACAAGCTTGATAAAGTAAATAGAAAGTCAACAAACAACAAGTGACTCTAGCAAGCAAGTATGAAGCAAACGTAGCAACCACAACATCAAGACATAACATTTATAGGCAAATACTGCTTCAGAAAATGAACCATCAAACATAAATTTAACGCACAATGTCTGCATCACACCACACATGACAAGTGGCATCGATCCTCAAAATGTTTTGTCGAGTTAAACATTTTTTTTATCAGTTCAAGTTAAACATTGATGGTGCGGTCTTTTCTACATGGGAAAAAGCCTTAGAAGTGGTTGTGCGGGATGTGGACAAGAAGAGGCTTGACGCGAATTGTGAAGGCGCTGGTAATCCGTTAAGTAGTTTGGAAGGAATAAGAGCAAGATTGGAGGAAGTCGATGACGATGGAATCCGATGCTCGCCGATTAATTGTTTAACTCTAGTGTATGAATATGATGGCATTGAGTATTTTTTCTTAGGTGGTTTAGGAATGAAGTAATTCATGAGTTAGTAGTTAGTTACACACTGTTTTTTTTTTTGTCTTAGTGTGTTTAGTTGGTGGAGCTGAGTTGTTGGTGGCAGCTCTTAATGTTTTTTACTTTTAAAAGTTGATTTATAAAAAAATTAATATATAAAAATTAATAATGCAATCCTTAGAATTAGATGAAATAAATTTATTATGTTTGTTAAAAAAATGTAAAGACTTTGTTGTTAATTTTATATATAAAAAATCAACGCTAATTTTGAATAGAAGGTAGGAGCTTGTTATGATGTGTGCACAAGATGCTCACTTAGATCATAGATGTGGTAAAACTTAAATTGACGAGAGAAATAATTTTTTCGGTTCTTAAATATGTCTCATTTATTTTCTGTTATGCCGAACAAACTTGTATATTTACATGTAAATTTGAGGTTAGATATGAAATCTGCAACCGATACTCTTCTTTAGTTGGTTAGGATTATGTGTTTCCAACGGTGAAAAATCGTATCCGAACCCGAATGGCCGGATGCGAGAACGATTACCAATCAGTTAGTTTAGGGGACATTTCAGAAATACTTTATAAGTGTAAGGGGTCAAAGTATAACAAAACCCAAGTAAGAGGTGTCCTAACTGAATATGACGAAAATCAATTCTCATACGGAAAAGACAATTATACCCCCACAGTAAAGCCAAATTTCCCGCTCACTTTTTCCTCTACCCTTCTTTCAGTTACTTAATTTCCAAGATATTTTTTTTCTTCTGAAAAGTCTCTCTTTCGTTCCAAGGCGGCGTGGCAATTTTCCTACTGCAATTCAATTAAAAACAAAACAAAATAAAATAAAAGAACCGAAAACAAAGAGAAGAAGATTTATTGTTTCTCGTTTTGGGATTGGAAAAAAAAATGGGGAACACTTTCTGTATATTTGGTGGGTGCGTAGGCCAAGCAAGCGTGGGCGTGATCGAGAGATGGGGTCGTTTCGACCGGGTAGCTGAACCCGGTCTCCACTTCTTCAACCCCTTCTCCGGCGAATGGCTCGCCGGCGTTCTCTCTACTCGCATCTCCTCCCTCGATGTTCGCATCGAAACCAAAACCAAGGTCACCACTCATTTACTCTCTCTCGCTTTCTTCTTCAATTTTCACCGTCTTTTGCTTTGATCAACCGATCTTGTTGGTCACTACTAGAGTTTCGTGATTTTAAATTCTGGGTGTCGATTAGTTTGGATTGTTTTTACTTTCGAATAATGAAATGGAGGACTTTGTTTATACGCTGATACAGTATCCTGTGTTTCGCTTTGTTTTGCTTTTTTAGTTTCTTTGCATATGTGGCCATGGGGTTTCCTTATTTTAGGGATGAGAAGATTGGAAATTGCGGGAATTTCCTTTGGCAGTGCATCTATGCCTATGATTGTTCTTAGGGCTTGATTGTGTAAATTGTTTTTTCATATGCATTTTTGTTTGATCTTATGGCTCCTTCCTGTTTGGTTCCTTGAAAAAGTATGTGGATCTAAATGAAATTAGTTACTGATTCAGGGGCGATTATCTGTATGGATATTACAGAATGCCGCCCGCGAAGATTATCTAGTTGTTAAAAGGAAAGGTTTTCTAAATAGTTGTAAGATGGTAATAGCTACAAGGTGTTTGAGTTATGCACTCAAAAGCTTTATGTTGGAATTCTGACAGAATTAATAAGAGTATTTAATTATGGCGAAGTTACTTCCTAAAGCAGGTCAGACAATCGTATGAGATTTTGAGCTCATAATATATTGGAGCTCCGTCCAGTGGTTAAGTTAGCTGTGTAATTACCCAAAGCGGATGTTGCCAAATGGGAATTTGTTTTCATTGGATGCCAGATGGCAAGTGAAATGATTTGAAAATGGTAGCTCGCCTCTCAATACTGGAGTGGCGGGTATATGGCGTGCTTGAAGAATTATAGCATTTTCTTATGTTTGGAATTCAGATGCACTGTAGATACTCATCCTTTTTTAAGTTAACATTTTCTTAAAATGTTACATGAGAATGCATCTTATGATAGGGCATTCATTCAATGGAATCGTTATACAAAAAACGACTGCTCATTTTGCTGCCTTGGGTATTTTAAAATACCAATTTACTATCAGAAGTATGAACAGTTGTTACTTGAAACAGGACAATGTATTTGTTCAACTGCTTTGCTCAATTCAATACCGAATAGTGAAAGAGAATGCTGATGACGCATTTTATGAGCTGCAAAACCCAAAAGAACAGATTCAGGCTTATGTATTTGATGGTAATTTCCATAATTTCCTGGAAACATATTATTTCACCATCTGATAAGTTTTCTGTCTATTTCCTGGATTATAATTTATTCCAATGATGCACTTGTTTTGTCTTTCAAGTGGTGCGAGCTCTTGTTCCAAGGATGACTTTGGATGAGCTTTTTGAACAGAAGGGTGAGGTTGCTAAATCTGTCTTGGAGGAACTTGAGAAGGTAACCAGATTTTTTGTTAGATTACTGTTAATTGTCACACGGCACCTTTTTTATGATAAAAATTTCAAAACATCCTTGTTGTCATCATCGCGTGATATGTTCCTAGTTACTACATATTTGTCTAATTTTTTAATACATTTTTGTGCCTAAATTTCTAAATCCACACACCTTATGCTGTTAATAACACTGTATGACAGATTGCTGCATCAGTCTAATTGTAACCAGCTTAGAGGCTTGGGAATGTTTTTGCCAACTGAAAATAGAAAGTTTACTTGATAGAGTTTCCAAAAAGCTCGAACCTTTTTATTTCCCTCTTTTTGGCTTCATAATATATGCAATATCTTGAGGTCTCGGGTTTGAGCCTCGGTTGTTACGCTTGCTGATAATATATATATATATATATGCAATACATTTTTGGTTGGGCTCTTCTCCTCTGCTTCCCCGTTTTCCAATTCTTTTCAGTACTGTCAGGTTGGTTTATTGTACAAGAGAAGAGAAACAATTAGATTGCCCTTTTTGGTATATCACATTGGAAAATGGAAACTTTAAAATTTGCATGTCTGAAATCTGGATTGTCAAGTTGACATTGCTCTTAGTGTGCACTATAACTGAGTAGCAATTATTTCATTTTAGTTCAGACTTCCTTTGCATTGTTGGAAAGTTGAATGCAACATATTGTATTTTTAGCTTATTTTCTGTTGAGTGCAATTTAGTTGTTTGTTCATGCTTATGTAGTACTTTTGTTCCATGTTCATATCCACATCATGTCATTACTTTACAACCTATGTTGAAAATATGGTATAGGTAATGGGAGCATATGGATATAACATAGAGCACATTCTGATGGTTGACATAATACCCGATCCTTCTGTGCGCAAGGCAATGAATGAGATTAATGCAGGTACTTATCTCTTACATTGTATTCAATGTTCTTCAGCATCTTGACGTATTTACTACTGTAGCATAGAAGAGAAGGATATACATTTCAGATACACATGCATACATGCTATGTTTCAACGATACCGACACGCTACACGATTCACAACGCAATTAGGAGTTAGGACTCGTGATTCGTCATTTTAAAAAAAAAACTATGACACGTCGACATGATACGTGTCAGATTAATTTTTCAATTATTTTTAATTTTTAAGTACCGATTTGTGTTTCAGACACTGACAGTCGTTGCTTCATAGCATACATGTATCGTCAGCTATTAGTGCTTTTCTGAAGAGTGTTTTATGAATGTTGTCGTTTTAAACCTTAATGTTGGGTAAATTTTAGACCAATAAAGTAATTTTGACTACAGGAACTAAGTTTCTGGTGTCTTCTCTCTCTGTCAATGAACAGGCAGATTAGGCATTGAACAATGTCTTGTTATCATGAAGCTAGAAGTTCCGTGTATTTTTTTCACTCAGAAAAGGTTCAACCTATGCTATGTTTTGTTTAGTTATTTACACATCCACCAATTTGTCATTATTCTAAGTTAATCTGTTAATGCCAATAATTGGTGCATGATAAGCTTTTCTCCTTGATATTACCATGAGCTGAAATTATGATAATTAATATTAGAACGGTATACATCTGTCATATTTCAAGAGGCGGTCATTTGTCAGTGTTTGAATTTGGTGAAAAAGTTTGGCACAATATTTACTATTTAGTGATATCATCCATTTGAGGTTATTTGCATGTAACCAAAAAGTAAATTCTGTGTCTTGCAGCTCAAAGACTTCAGCTGGCTAGTGTGTACAAAGGGGAAGCTGAGAAGATCCTTCAAGTGAAAAGGGCAGAAGCTGAAGCTGAAGCCAAGTACTTGGGTGGGGTTGGGGTGGCCAGGCAGAGACAGGCAATCACAGACGGTTTAAGAGAGAATATCTTGAACTTTTCTCACAAGGTGGAAGGCACCTCAGCCAAGGAGGTCATGGATCTTATCATGATCACCCAGTATTTTGACACAATTAAAGACCTCGGGAACTCATCAAAGAACACTACTGTTTTTTTACCACATGGACCTGGTCATGTTAGGGATATAAGCGATCAGATACGCAATGGGCTAATGGAAGCATCCAGTGCACAGTTGAATGTCGAGTAAGTTTCCCAGAGGGATATAGGCTCTCAAACACGCAATGGACTCATGGAGGTATTCGGTGCTCGGATAAATGCCAGAATAAGTTTCCCCACTGATGAATGATCATGATCCAAGATACATGTTGAACTTAATGAAAATATGAATCTAGTTGGAGGATTATTGTGTATGTTAATTTTGTATGATGATATTGTGTATGTCGATTACTAGTATGGCTTTTCGGTATCTTAAAGTCCATAATGCAATGGATTGGTTGCAGGCAATTATTGGGCTGGGCCGTTTATTTACCTACTCCTGTCTCCGCATGGGTAAGATATGTAGATTAACCGCCAAATTTGTTTAATTTTTTCGGTTTATACCATGGGGTTCTTGAGCTGGCCCGCACATTTGCGGTTGACACCTTTAAGCCGTTTTACCACACCCAGACTAAT
>JAYMTF010000982.1:0-27540 GCA_036897485.1 Pelargonium nanum | reverse complement strand
CTTAGGCTCCCCTTTCTCATTATAATTTTAAACACTTTCTTCCTTATCTATTTCTGTTCAAACCGACCAGGCAGTCGGAAACATGATTTTCCATAACCTTTCGTATTTGAAGGTTCAAAAAGAAAGTATGCAGTAGAAATCATTTTCCGCTACAAATGTCATGCTACGTAATTTGAGTTCTTGCTTTTGCATGCGTGTCTCCTATAAAAGCACCATTGATACGCTCAGTTTCGATCGTATCCATTTCTGCAGTAAGCATTTTCATCTTCGTTTGTTATTTTTTTCTCCATGTCTTTCTTGATTTTATTCTCATTTTGATTCATAATTCTTTGGCAGGTTCAGGTGCGACTGAGTTTAATAACCTTCTTGGATCATGACGAAAAGGCTGTTTGGTTCGCCGGAAAATGATCAAGAAGTTCATGTAAATGCAGCAAAATCCATTGATTTTGAGTCCAAGAAAAGGGGTTTGGGTTTGGAGAGTTGTGATCAAGAATCCGAGAAAATTGTGATCAACACTCAAAAAACTTCAAGATTCAAGAAAAGCAATCTTGAGAAGCTGAGCTTGATTCTTGTTGATGATATTGATTCAAAAACAATGAGCCTAGATGTGGGTTTTGCTTCAAAGATCATCAATATTGAGCTTGATGGTGCAGCAACCAAGTTGCAGAAAGTTTACAAGAGTTACCGAACAAGGCGCAACCTAGCAGATTGTGCTGTTGTTGTTCATGAGCTATGGTATATATCTATTTTCTAAAATACTCTATATTTAATTTTTATAGATAGAATTGATTGAAAATCATATTAGATTAATCGATATAAGACGAACTCGACTAATGAATAGGTTTGAATTTTTTGATAATTGTCATAGGCAAGTGGTAAAACCTAGCTAGTTGAACTTGAAAACAATAGTAAGAAATTGTTTTTATTTTATGATTTTTAAGTTGTCATCTTAGCAGGTAATTTGGTGAATTTAGACGCCCAAACTAATAATGGAAATTATGGAATATAAAATCTAATTTAATCTAATATGTGATTTTGATTGAGATATATGGAAAGTTAATTTGACACATTATGAATTAACACTCATACTAGTTTTAATGTGCTCGGGGGCGTGGAGCAGCCGCCCGTCCTTATGATTACGAGGTTTATTGTTCTCAAATTTATAGTTTATTATTTATTGGTTTTGACCAACTTGTTTGTAACTGTAGGTGGAAGGCACTGGAATTTGCAGCTCTTAGCCGCAACAGCTCTGTGTCCTTCTTTGATTCCGACAAAACAGAAACTGCTGTTTCTCGTTGGGCACGAGCCAGAATCATGGCTGCTAAGGTTTTTCTTCTTTTTTATTTCTAAATTTTATAAACAACAAATGATAATCAACACAAGTACGAGGTTGTGTCCGAATTTGACGAAATCAATGTATAGGTTGGGAAGGGTTTGTCCAAAGATGACAAGGCTCAGAATCTAGCTCTAAGGCACTGGCTTGAAGCCGTGAGTCCACATTTGATCACTATTACTAATTTACAACTCCACTATATATGTTTTTGTCATAACATGAAATCATATATATATATATATTGCTTATACAGATTGATCCACGCCATAGATATGGTCACAATCTTCATTTCTATTACAAGGTTTGGATACAAAGTGAGACCTTCCAGCCCTTCTTCTACTGGTAAATAATGCTCTATCAAAACCAGACTCAAACCTCATATAATTTTGAACTGCTGGTTATTAGATGATCCATTTAAATAATGTTTCAACTTTGTTTCTTTGTGAGAATGTATATAGGTTAGACGTGGGAGATGGTAAAGAGGTGAGTCTTGATGACTGCCCAAGGACCGACTTGCAACAACAATGCATCAAATACCTTGGACCTGTAAGCCTAATGTTTTACTGCTATATATATATATATATATATACGCCAAAGTCGATTCTAGTATTGTTGCTTCACGTAGCTGATTTTCTCCAAGAGCTCTTGCTCCCCACAAAACAAGGTCTTCTAAGTGGAGGACGATTCTCTTTAGGGATCGATGTTTTTCTCCACATTGTTTATCTTTTTCTATTTATATTTGTTGCTATGACGGTTTTACCTTATTGCCCTCTTTGTGCGGCATGTTTTGGGTTCTTGCCCTGGTTTGCGGCCCATGAGTTAGGCCAGTGGTAGAGGCAGGGGGGGGCCGCAGCCCATGCCAGTCTTTCAGATCTGTTATACATAGTAACATTTTTTGGTCAAGTAGTAGTAGTGTTTTTTCTTAACATCTACGTGCTAAGTTTGAATCCAGCCCTTAACAATTTAAACCCATATTACTGGCAAATCCATATAAAGCTTAATCCCGTCGGATAAATAACTTTAAAACATCCATTTTTTAACGCTTCATTTGATTAATTTTTGTGCCCCTCTTGAGGAGGATCCTGGCTCCACAATTGGTTGGACTTGAGCGCACAAGGCCTAGTTACAAGTACATTATAAAAACGCTAACACATATTTTGAATTGACCGCGATGCATGTATACGTGTTCGTGCTGGTTCAGAAGGAGAGGGAAGCATATGAAGTGACGGTAGACAATGGGAAGCTTGTCTACAAGCAAAGTAGATTGCTAGTGAGCACTGTGGAGGGTAGCAAGTGGATATTTGTGCTAGGAACTTCAAGAAACATGTATGTTGGGGAGAAGAAGAAAGGCCATTTTCAACACTCTAGCTTCCTAGCTGGTGGTGCAACCATTGCTTCTGGTAGATTGGTGGTCCAAAATGGCCTTCTTCAGGTACAATATTATATATGTGGTGCAATACTATGATATTATTTGTGAAAATATATATGTTACAATTTACAATACTATGTGTTCTTTCTTTTGAATACTAATTTTGATTATTGATTAGGCAATTTGGGCTTACAGTGGTCATTATAAACCAACAGAAGAGAATTTCTCAAAACTCATTAGCTTCTTAGAGGAGCATAATGTAGAGTTGACAAATGTAAAGGTAATTAATTACTATTTATTTTTGTTAAAATCAATTTACCCATATTACAAGATTTGTATTTATGTTATTTGTTTTGTTTCAGAAATTTCCAATCGACGATGACATCCCACCTGTATCTAAAGCTGCTTACGATGATACTAAAAATCCAAACATAACTTCTAAACCAGACATGAATATAGTAAAGGAGCAAAAGTCAGGATACATTACTGATCTTGTAATAGAAAAAGAAAAGTCGTCAAACAAAAACTGGAGTACGGGTGTCGGTCCTCGCATAAGCTGTGTTCGAGACTACCCGATGCAGCTTCAGTTTCAGGCTCTCGAGCATGTCAAATTGTCACCTAGAGTGGTTGCACCGGGAAGGTCTTGCTATGCAACAAATAACAAGAACGGTACTATACCTTCACGAAAACCTAGTCCCAAAATTCACCAATCACCAAGAATTGGTTGCATGGGAATGGGACTTCCTAGTCCAAATTGATGGATTCTTTGGGCCACATACATAGTAACATTAAATCAGTTTCAAGTATTAAAAGAAAAATATTTATTTATGTACATTATTAAATTTAATTTCTTTAGTTTCATCTAATTTTTGTTGTTATAAAATTCACGTTGTAATTTGTAAACATTGTGTTGTTAATTGTTATATTATTGGAAGGTCCCTATTGCTTTTCCAATACAAAGCGTACGCTAAAAGAGACAAGACAGTCAAATTTAACCGTTGCAGTTTCTTGCTCTTTATTTCGAATTTCAAAATTCAAACATCATCGACTCTCTCTCAAAGCTCTCAATTAAACCCTCCTCTGCTTCCAGACAAAGTCGCCATTTTCTGTTTGCAAAAAACAGCTTAATGGGCGGTTCTAGAAAGTGGCTAAAATCGCTATTCCCAAAGCCCCAAGAACCAACCGACCATGTAAGATCATTGAGCTCACAGCAACAACGTTTTTTAAGTTTCTGTTTTTAATGTTTTTTTTTTTCGTGTTTTCATTTCTTGCCATTTAATGTAGAGCAAGAGCAGGAGGAAATGGAAGCTGTGGAGGGGCTCATCGGAAGGTTTTGGTTCGTCGGAGAAGGGCGTGAATAGGGGACACGTGGCGGCGTATGAGGCGTCCGATTACTTGTTCAATGCAGCTGTGGCGGCTGTGATCCGAGCTCCTCCTAAAGATTTCATGGTGATCAAGCAGGAATGGGCTGCGATCCGGATCCAAACTGCCTTTCGGGCATTTCTGGTATATGGGTTCTTTCTTTTTTAGTCTTCAATTCTAATCTTGCATGACATATTGACATTGACACGTTTTAATTTAAGAGTTTGCATTAGCATGACACGACTTACAAACACGTTTTAGAACAAATAAATCCATTCATGATAGACTCTTTGGGTTTGTTAAGGTTGCATAACTTAATTAAGCAATGTATAATAACAATAATTAGTTGTTTCGACTCATAAGTTAACTTTAGTCGTACGTGTGTTTATTGGATCTAACATTAACATGACACAATCATTAAGCATGCTGTGTTCTCCTACACAAACATGATTAATTATGTTAAACCTAAATACACTTCATTCTTGTCTTGCTTGTGTTGGGCAACGGGTCATGACACTGATTGACATCTCTGAAATGCAAATCATTAATGTCCTGAGCTAGAGGAATCATAGGGAAAAAAATTATGTAGATGTTGTTGGCGAAGGATCTTGGCGTTGCTCTTGCACTTTTGCAACTTGAACTTGTGCATATTGTGGTTTATAGGGTTGGATATATTTAAGGTTGCATAAAAATTGTATTGTAAAGCTAGTATTTTTAGGTGTTGTTGAATTGTATTTTAGTTGATTGATGGAAAGATTTGAGCTGAATCATTGTCAATGGTAGTCTTCATGTAATGTTACTTTTGGCTTGTTAAAGCTAGTTTTCTTTTTGGGTTATTGAGGAATTAAATTTAATGTGATTGATGGGAGATTTTAGCATACTTGTACTATTCATGTCTTAAAATAATGAGCCACAATTTTGGTTTATTAGAGTTAGTTTTTTTAGGGAGTTATTAGTAGTCAAAATTTAGATGATTGATGGGAAGATTTGAGCTGAGTTTTTGCAATGCAAGTCTTATCGTGATGATCTACGATTTTGGTTTGTTAAAGCTTGTTTTTAGTTCGGATTATTGTGGAATCATATTTTCGGTGATTGATGGGAAGATTTGAGCTGATTCCATAACCATTGTCAATACTACCCTTTATGTAATGCGCTATGAATTGGGTCTGTAAACTCAGGTTGCTCTCTATTCTTGGAAGATGAGTTTTAGCCGTAGATGATTAAAGGTACGTTTTTAGTTGAAGGGTAGATTCAACTAACTGTTATTTGGGAAATCATAGAGCTAGCATCATACCGTTTTTGTTCTTTGATGGATATTTCCTCGAAGCTATAAATTTTAAATGTTATTTGTATTTGGATAAACTTGACCAGTAGGGCTTGTTTGGTTGCTGGGAAAATAATCTTACATTGTTTGTTTTATGGGAATGTTGAATACTAAAATTATAATAGTCTCTTCATTAAGGCCTAATATGTGACTATTTTGCTTTGTTGAGTATAATTTGAGTTGCTTCATGAATTCCGGGCATTAATGCATTATGATTTCTTGCATTCCTCACTCTTTCTAAGCATTGGATGATAACTATGTTGAGTATGTGGAGTCTGATGTGTTCCCTTGATGGATTATCGATTGAGTTGCTAATGGGAGTCCAAGGGCACATCGCCTTGGTGGGGATCTTGCCAGATGAAAACTTTGGTTCGAGGTCCAGTCCCAGCCCCATAGACCCATTTTTGTTTTTGTCTTCCTTTATAAATACTACATGTATTGTAAACCCTTACGTAACTTCAGAAAAGAGGCTTCTGATAAGAAGAGAAGCGTGGCTGTTAAATCTTGTGTGATTGTTTGATTCTTCTTCATTTTCTATTGTACCCAAAAAAACTATTTCCTCTTAGTAATGTTGCTCATAAGCTGGGGGTGGAACATAACATGTATGAAACTAAATTGTTCGAAGTTTGTTTCTTGGCTCATGATCAATGCTTTTGAAATGCAGTCCAGAAGAGCTTTGAGGGCCTTGAAGGCAGTGGTGAGGCTTCAAGCTATATTTCGTGGCTGCAAGATTAGAAAGCAAGCTGCTGTTACACTGAAGTGCATGCAGGCTCTTCTACGCGCTCAGTCTCGAGTCAGGGCTCAATGTGTGAGGACAGAGGAGCAAGTACCGGATAATGAACGTCCCAACCAAACCAATCCAGTTAAGCATGCTGAGGTATTGAAATTTGTTCTTTCATTAAGTCGTGTCATTACTATGCAATATATATGTGTGTGTGTGTGTGTGATGATATGTATATTCCAATTTTCAGCAAGGATTGTCTGCTAGTGAGCAAGTAAATACCTATTAATCCCGCCCTATTCCTCGCAAGATTACACGATTCATGTATTGTTTTCTTTCTTTCTTTTAGCGGTTGAGATCGAATGACAGCGCAAATTTAAGAACAAACAAGTTGCTTTCCTCGCTGAAGCATCACAAGCTAGATGATAAAAGCATGGGATGGAGCTGGTTGGATCGTTGGGTGGCAGCGAAGCCATGGGACAAGGGAGGAGAGATCCAAACAGACTCTTTGAGCCAGAGTAAAGATGGGTTTCGTTCATGTTCGAGTGATGGTGACACGGTTAGAGTAAAAAGGAACAACATCACAACTAAAGTTTCTGCTAAACCTCGTAAACCTTGTCAAGTCACTCACTTGTCTTCAGACCCGAGTTCTGAATCATTGTATGACGAGAGCTCAGCATCCACTTCATCATCCTCAGTGTCTGCAACCACAGTATCTAGTCACAGTTACATGAATGTGGCAGAGTCAACTAAGGCTAAACAGAAAGCTTGGAAGTATTCGTCTCGTGAGTCGTCAATTGCACTTTCTAGTGGAAGCAGTGTGGATTCTGATCATTTGGCTAATTTGTGCAATGATCTGTACCCTCCAACGCAGTCGGGTAGATTTGATTGGGCAAGGAACCAACGGCAGATAAGGAGCTTTGGTTAGATAAAGGTTATGTGTTTTGTTTCCATGAATTCAACCACTCGTTGTCGTGTGTGATTCTGAAAATGATCTAGTTGAACACAAGTTCAAAGAATTTCAGGTTGGAAATTCCCGAGTATGCATTACATTTGGTGCACAAGAATGGAACGAGCATTTCTGCAAGAATGGTCATTCCATGCAGTTTCTCTGTTGAAGAATTGTTCGGTTTCTGTCTTTTTTGTAATATTATTTGTTATATGTAAGTGCTTATGCAGAGACATGACTTGTTATATATGCGTGTTACATCAAATATGAAGTAGAATCGAAATTTGTTGTGAACTATCGTGTTCTTCTTATCGGAGTAGCTACATTATGATTCGATTTGTCTCCTTGTGATTGGTATTTGCTCTGGATTTCACGTATAACTCACATTCTTTTCCCTACCATTTCATGTATAAATACTGATATGCATATGTTTTGCAGATCTTTCAGGCCGGATGCTGAAATTCGCTCCGCGAAAAGGCGAGATATATCAAAGATCATGGCAGTGCAATTGCTTCAACAACATCAAGAACTCTTTGCTGGTAATAGCAAAACTCTCCTCCATATCTTGCTTCAAATGAAAACTTGATTATTTTTACAGAAACCGAACATTCCTTCAACGCTATAATTAACATGATTGTCTTAGCATAGCTATCAGCATCAACATTATATACTTTTGGAAATCGTTATCATTCAATCTTTAAGCATTGACATGAAAATAAAAGAGAGGAAAAACTATGAGTGGCTCAAGATTCAAGATCATGATCATGGCAAAGAAAAATTGCTTTATTAATAGACTACAGTTGATCAAATGTTTCGTGGGTCAATTTGTTTAAGGCGCTTAGTTTCCTCGAGGTCCTGTGAAAAATGATTATTCTTGATCATTTGAAGTAAAAACAAAAATATTTAGGACTTCATTTTCCTTTTTTGAAGTTCAGCTCTCGATGGGTCCTTTTCAGTCCATGGAGCAGAGATCAAATGAGAACTAAAAGACAAAGGGATCTTCAGAGGACGATTTTGCTATCCAATAAACTCAACAAGTGCTTTCAATTAAGAGAAAAAAGTTGTTTTATCACCATGCAAATTTATTTTACAATATCATATGAAAAATGTATGTATTCTAATTGATTCTATGTCTTTGTACAGAATCATATCCAGCAGCGTAATAGAGTGGACTTCAGGGCTCCTATTGCGGACATAAAACATGTTATGCTTGACCGTCTTCTCAGTGCCAAAATTTTGTTTGTAAAAGAAGAAATAGTAATCTCTACCCATTTTTTTTTTAGAATCGATAGGAAGGCAAGGAAAGAAACAAATATGGATATGTAGTAAGTTGAACTCTGAAGTCTCGTTGTTAGAGAACCAACTCAACTAAAAACTCAAGCTTAAAGTTGAAGTACCAAGCTCGTTATGGCTTTGCAAGTGGACCGGAGAGATATACATAAGAGCTCATTTCCGATTTTAACTTTTTGCGGGTGTGACCTCAGGCTCTGATATAATGTTAGAGAACCAACTCAACTAAAAGCTTAAGCTTGTGGTTGAAGTCTTCATTTATTCTTTTAATATTATATTCCAACACGCATAAATGAAGTTAATGGCTCGAACTCAGCCGATACACAATGACAAATGAAATTAACATAATTTACCATAATTATCATTTACACATAGTTTTGTTGGAGATGGTGATGTGAATAAGATTCTAAGGTCTGAGCCATACGTGGTTGCATCGAAGTGGCCAAATTGAGATAAGATTCGATCCCAGACTGGACTCTCCAGATTTCGTGCGTACCCATTTGTGCAGTCCTTTTCGTCTCCAAACTCTATCCTTCTTTCCAATAATTCATGTACCATGAACACCTCTCTCTCTTCTCTACACATCCATTTTGTTTCTTGCACCGTTTTTCGTTACTGTCTCTTCTTCTCCAAACGGTACGTAATTAACCGCTGACCTACTTGCCCTAGTACTCTCTCTACATGTGTTTCTTGGGGAACCAAAACACATGTTTTTTTCCTTTTTTTTTTCGTTTTTGTTGGCATCAAGAAATGAGCTACATTACTTATTATCATGGTATGTGTTGTTTCGGTTTTGTACGAGGTAACGAATGATGTGACAATTGAGTTTAGTGAGCGGGAAATGGAATGAACGTAAGGTGTTTGATGAAATGCTTGCATCAGTTCTTGCTGAATTAACTATCCATTTGGATTTTTGTTTGGCCTTCAAATAAATAAGCTTTATTCTTCTTATGCTCTGAATCAATTTGTTGGCTAGAGTTTGATTTAGTTGGTGGTGGAAAATTTTGAAGTTGGGAATCTTGATTGAAGTGCAGCTGAATCTGACAGGAGTATATGGTTTTACGAGTCAAAACGTGCATGTTTGTTCCCAAATAGGTCTCTTTTATTTTGTTGTAATGAGAATTACTCATTTTGTCCAAAATGAGCGTTGTTGTTTCTATTTTGAGAAAAATTAAGGTTGTCATAGAATTGGATAAGCAATTCCAAAGGTTTCAGTGCACAACTTTTTCATACTTCAATAATTAGGAATGTACTTATCAAGTCGATTAACGGGAATAAACTATCGCTGAGAACGGGCTTATACATATTTTTCTTATTTCAGGCTAACATGGCTGTGGTTCCAGTATGCTACAAAATGTCTTATATGGAACAAACTCTTCCAATGCAAAATCTAATAAGACGGAGCGACAAAGGTTCTGTGTATAACTATAGTACTGCCAGTCCAGATAAGAAAAGAGCCGGGTTTATGTGTGGGGTACAGGATCATGTTAGAGGCTCTTTGTTTTATATGACCTTGGACAGGGCACCTTCGCTAAAGAGGGAATACGATAAGGAATGTCATTCGAGAACCCTTTATTCAAAAAATGCTATGCAGAGAGAGAACCTGAGCAGTGTCTGGTATGCCTTGGAGTCTAGTTCTACTGAGAAGCAACTAGGATCGTTGGATTCTTATTTTAAGAAACTCCAAGATGAAGGAAATCAGCATTCTTCAAATTCTTCCATCAAGATGGCTGATGTAGTTGATAGAAGTGGGCAATTCAAATCAAAGAAAGGGCTGGAGTCTGTGGAGGCTTATCTTGAAAAAGTCAATAAAGGTAACTCTATTAGAAACTCAAACTTTACTTGAACATGCTCTACAAAACCAATACTTCTAAAGGGAAATTACTTGTATTGATATGATGAGTTTTTTTTCTTAATCGGCAGATTTTTTTTCTTAGTTCTTGTGTATAAGAAAGATTAAAATTCAGATTCCAGTGCTTTACAAGACATCTACTGCAAATTATTGTGGACACCTTTTCTATAATGTTTTATTACTTGACTGTACTTAAGTGTGCAATAGTTAAATGAGAAGGAATTGACATGTGTAACATGTGTTTGTCGGTAGCTAGCAACAAAATGGTAGGGTGGTTGCAGAAATATGTAGGTGAGTTAAAATGAACACAACAGTAAAAATAAAAATAAAAAAACTTTTAAAAATGTAAAATATGGTGGACCCTAGACACTCATCAGTCTGAGTTGCAGACATGAGTCAGTCCTTATAGGTGCATGTATTACATGTGTTTTTTAAGCATACGTATTTCTCATTTCCGTAGTTAAAAACATTCTTACTCAACCCATGCAATTCAAATAACCTTTTTATTTTCTAGCGAGATCACCTCATCAACAGCTATGCAAAATATGTAGTCTAAATGTGAGAGCAAAACGAATATTCTCTTGGAAAGTATCAAACTACTAAATACTGGTTTGCTCATTAAAAGCATACTCGGAATGCTGAAGTTAGGATGTTCCAAAATACAGAAGCATACTAAGTGACTTGAGACCACTTGTTAGAAGGGGTGAGTTCCTGAGTCCTGAGATAAAAAAGCTCAAGGTATGACAGTTGGAGTTAGCATGTAAAGTATCATATGCTAAACTGTTTTTTTTTTTCAAGTGGCAGTATATGATGATTGATGCATCAAATGTTGAATAGTTAGTCATTTTGCCTCCCTTAGTTCTGAGTAAACATGTCGCTGCCATAAATTTGTATCTTGTGTTTTAAAATAGAAAGATGCTTAGATACCACAATAAAAAATCAATGAATAATTTGCTTATATAATTTCTTAGGATGTGTTGTAAAAATGTTTCATTTCTTTCTGTAACTAATATTTATTTCCATTGAAATTTTCAGTAAATATGTTATGGAGCTGTTGTTCACTTCTTTTTTCCTAACTTCTGATGAAAAGTTTTGAAATCATGTATCAGCTACCTTCCTAGTAGAAACACCATTACGTGGCAGCGAAAATTCTGAACAAGTTGATAAAGAAAAAGTCAGAAGCTACTTGGCATTCAGAAGTAAGGAGGGTGAGAGTGATCCAGGGAATTCCCAAGTTACACAGTTTTCTGAAGAAACCTCTGATCTCTACACAATGTAAGTTCCTGGTCTCTTGATGGATTTTTACTGGCATGTTCTAGTGGCTTCTCTTGGTCAAAATTCACCTTCTCTGATGCATACTATTTGTGGGGTGCAGAAGTATATTAGTTTCTGTGAACATTGCAGTTTACCTCTTTGAAATTGCAAGTCCAATTAAGACTTCAGATTCTCAACTCTTTTCAATTCCATTATTATATGGAGCAAAGATTAATGACTTGATCCTAGTTGGAGAATGGTGGAGGCTACTAACACCAATGTTTCTGGTACAAGATTGACAACTTGGTTCGTGTTTCCATTATACTTATATTTCATTTGTGAGAGCTTAAAGTAGTTTAGACTACTAAGTGAGTACAAGTGTATGTTGGGTTATAAGGCTTTTTTCTGTTTTTTGAAGGAGGACTACAGGGCTTTTAGGCATTCTTTAAAATTTAAATTATCATTATGATAAAACACAAGTCTGTCCATTGGAATTGAGTTGTTATGAATCAAGCCCCACACAATATGAAGCATAGAATATATTTATTGAATTTATTGAAAGTGTTATGTGAACGTTGCAGTGTATAAACCATTGACTTCATTGGCATAGGAAATTCAACATGCTCTAACTTGATTTATTAAGATTTGTATCCAAATATGCCACCTTTCTAAATTTTGTGGTACATGCAGCACTCTGGATTTCTTCATGTAGCTCTCAGCAGTTGGGCACTGCTTACATTTTCACCTCAAGTTTGCAGAAGTTACGGATCATTTACCTTTTTATTGATATACTTGCTTGGGGGAATTTCCGGCAACTTGACAAGTTTTCTGCACACGCCTGAGCCAACTGTTGGTGGGACTGTAAGTAGCATGACCCTATTTTTCTCTACTTTTCAGTACATTCTTTTCATTCTTTGTGTTAGATTATGTTATAGAATGTCTGTTTACCTCATATCACCAATTTAGTGATGCTGTACTAGTGCATTAAACATGTTCCAACTCTATTGTGTATAGCGGTAAACTTAGTCATAAGCTCTGATTTGATCCATCCCAACTCATATATTTAAAAAGGTGTATTACGCATTCACAGGGACCCATTTTTGCTATAATTGGGGCTTGGCTCACATACCAAATCCAAAACAAAGATGTAACTGGAAAGGATGTTTCTGAGAGTATGTTCCAGAAGGCGATTACTACTACAGCTCTAAGCTTCGTATTGAGCACTTTTGGTCCCATTGACGACTGGTAATTCACTTCTACTTGAATTTGAGCTGCATGATTTTACATATTTGTTCAATAATTTATTCCCTTAGCTTTGTATTAAGCAGCTTTGGTCCCAACCCCTGGATGACTGGCATTATTCATGTTTTTTTTTTTTTTTTTTTTTTTTTGTGAATTTCCAACGTTGTATTAATTCATCAGTTCTGAAACCTTGGTGTTTTGAATCTGTAACGGTGGCAGGGCACACCTCGGAGCAGCTTTTGTTGGTGTAGCATACGGGTTTTTCACGTGCCCGACGCTACAACTCGACAATGCATCATCTTCAAGAACTGGTCAAGAAGATGGAATCACACTTGTAAAGCGATCCGCCAATCCTTGGAAGTCACTGCTTGTGTTTATGCTATTTGTTCTTGTTTTGGGCTCCCTACTACTTTTCACCGAGCCTCCAGTTGCTTCCCTTGAATCCAACTACTATATATAGATGTGGAAATGGAAAGGCGTTTTTCAATTTTTATAGGTCATGTTTGAGGAATATATGTGTATATTTGGAACTATGCCTTGCATATTATATTTACAGAATTTCTCCGGTATAATCGCTATTCTCTCTCGGGTAGAGTTGTCAAATCGGGTTTTGGGTCGGGCTCAAGTTCAAGTTGTTGGACTCAAACCCAAACTGAAAATACTCGGAGTTTTCGTTGAGTTTCAATTTTTACTCATAAAATGTGCTGAATTGTACTGATAGATCCTACCTGAAAGTTGGTTGGGTTGGATGACGCAGGTTCGGGTCCCAATTATCAGCTCTACTTCCAGGTCCCCGAGTTCCTCAGTTGTATCTGAGAATGAACGAGTCGGTCCTGTCTTCATTTCCCGTTCTCATATTCTGCATGCATCAGTCTCAATTAACAAAAACTATATTCAGATAAAGCCAACAGTTTCGGTCCTAAGTTGGATAAAAGAGTGAACAAAGTCTCGTAGAAAATGCTTGTTCAAATTTATACATGACGAGTTTCTAGTGGTTTAGTTTAATACCCAGAACCCAAATATTATTAGGTGTTGTGATTGGTAAACATGTCTTAAGCTACTCTTTGGGTTCATCAGTCTTCCATTCTACTATTGCCAGAGTGTGGCGTCCTCCGCAAGCAACAAGCTTGGCGATCCAACGTCCTTCAGCTTCATTGTCGCTAAGGTTCTCTGGAGGTGGGAGCTTTATAGGAACTTCCATTGGTTGGCCTGTTGTTACTTTCCACCCATACCCAAGACGTCCATGGTCACCTCGACCAAACTGCCATTTGTCAATGCCAAACAACAAATTCTAAGTTATACAAAGTAAAAACAATTACGCAAAATTACTAAATAATTGAATCGGGATGTTGGACTGTTTGTCCATATAAGCAATAACAAAGCAAGCCACCGTGGTGAAGTTGGATTGTTTGTCCATATGATGAAGTTTGAGATGAGTAACATCATAGCATTAACCAAGAAAAGGTAAACATGTAAATGAGAATCTTACTGAGAAAATGCGGCCTTCACGTGATAAAGCAACCGAGTGAGTGCCTCCACAAGACACCTGGATAACATAAAAAGAAATCTCAAACTGTTCAAACTTCAAAATAAGAAAGTGAGAATATCAGAAGCATCTGCACAGTAGTAATGCATCTATCCATATGTATAACGATATGGATAATGAAAATGCCTAACTACTTACAACCAACAAAATGGAATAGTAGCCGATGTTGCAATTGCAAAGGGTAGAATGGAAAGATTTTTCATTGCTAAGTTGGATAACACAATAAAGTGAATATGGAAAGTTAGCTATTGTCCGAAAACAACTACAAAGTTTAAGTTATTGGTTTAGTCCCAAGAAGAATTGCATTCAAGAAAATCTATAAACATAGAAGATTTGTGGCTCGACTGAAATGTTTGTTACAAGCTGCTCATACATACAGTAAAATTTACATTTGTGCAGTTATTTCCTTAATACAACTTAAGCTAACTTGGTGTCGAATTGACCAAATAGATGGTACCTGAACAATGTCCTCTCCTGCTAAAAGTTGGACCTTCTGCGGCAGCATTTTACTGCTCTTATCATTATCCCCAAATCCAAGCCTCCCATGTTCCCCTCTTCCCCAACCAAACACCTGCAGTAAAGACATGCATAAAATAAGTCAAGATTATAGACCTTTCAGTAGAGCACAAAAATGTAAGCACTCATATACAGAAAAAACATAAGTAATGAGCAGGACAACATGTTCAAAGATGCAAGTACTAGAAAATCTTTTTTCTGTTTTCTTTTTTTCTTGCCAAGAAGATAAATGGAAAAACACGACTCATGAGCATGTCAAATGTTCTGGAAGCTTTGAAAGATTCCAAATCCTTTATGTTACCCTGAAGTCTGAACTCTTGGTGATTCAAAAGAATATATATACGGAAATTTACACTTCTGTCCATCCTACTATAGTAGAGCATAAGATGGTATATAATCCTCTCACAACATAGCTTACTGAAAAATAAACTTTCAAGAATGGAATAATAAACACATAAAATGACAACAAGTTTTGTGCACTGAGAATCAATGCACTTTAAAGTTAGTATACCGAAAGCCCCTGCTAGACAAAGGCATGAACAACTCTTGCATCTAGACAGAGTACAGGTAAAACCACTGCATGGTTAGAACTAAATACCTCTTGCCTTTTAATTATCAATGGAACCGAGAATTAAGTTTATATGTTAATTTTGGTTCATGATTCTCAGGATAAACCATGGTTTTCTGGGTGAACTAAGAATTGAAACTACATTTGATTTCTGTTCATGGTTCCATGGATAAACTAAGTTGCACAAGCACAACCATTGTTTACAGAAGGCACAGAAAATTATTTCAATGCAACCTACAGTACTACTGTTGAGAAAAATGGATACAAAAAAGAAATCATTATTGGATAATCAAACATTTTAACTCGAGGTTGTGAAACAAAAGGTTATGGAATATTTACTTTGGAGAATTTTCTCTGTTTTATATGCTTATAAAATCAAGTCACCCAGTGCATTTTTTAGTTTTGTATTCCTTAAAACAACTTCCATTTTCCAAATCGATCACGACTGAAAAAACAAAAACAGGCAAATGAATGATAAAAATTTAGTGGCAAGTACCTCGAGTTATGCATGCACTAACCACTTTTAATTACAATTTTTAGTCAATATACTAGAGTGGATTCACATCATATTCAATAGAGTTACATCTAACGCCATAACATCTTGAACAAAGGAAAGAATGTAATAACCTCTCCTTCTTCTGTTAATGCAGTTGAATGCCATCCTCCAGCAGCAATATCAACCTAGACGCGCATATAGAAAAACTCAATCAAGCTACCAAACTATTAACAAGCAAAGGGCAAAGACTTCTACGTTATGAGCATTGAACCATGCAGATATAAATAGCAACCATCACAAAACGAACCCTTACTCTGCTACATATGCATTATGCATATACAAGTATCTGAAACCCAAGCAATTACAAAGGCCACAAAATCAAAGTAGCAGATATTAGAAGTAGCTAGCAGGTTTAAGCCATTAATGGAAGAGCAGAATATACCAAAGAGAATAAAACCATTAGATTTTACATCACATCGATGAGCATCTTCTACAACATTAAACATTTATTTCATATATGTAAAAAGATAATAGACAAAAAGCTTAACTGTCTTTTATTTTTCTTGTGTGTGTGCGTCAGCGTGTGTGATACATTTTATGCTCTTTCAGTAACTGGAAAATATCACCTCACTAAGGAACTAGGTCAGAATGACTGACAATAGAGAGAAATTTTAGAAACTGCAATTTTTCCACTTTGTCCATCATACAGGGCTAACGAGCTTAGTTAGGGTATCAAACCTAAATGAAGGAGCATTTCAGCCCATTGAGTAGCAGGGTTGCACGAACTTGACTACATGAAAGCAGACAGTTGCCTTTCACCAAAAGGAAATCAATAAGAAACAGCGTCACCCAAAGGATTATCTTTAGTTTTCTTCTTATTATATATCATTTGACTAATATCTATCTGCCTATTTCAATTTCATGGCTAACAGAATTTAGTACACATAATGTGTCAACACATGAACTTGACAGCCATATAATATTATTCAAACCATCCCTGCCTAATAATAACACAAAAGAGAAAGATCAAACAGTAAAATGTAAGGCAATGTAATACAAACCAACACATGTCCAGAAAGCCCTTGGACAGGAATAGGTTGGGATCTTGGCTGGGTATCGCCTGTCCCAAGTTGTCCATATTCATTATTTCCCCAAGCCCATAACACCCCATCCTCCTGGAGAGCCAGATTATGAAATGCCCCCACAGCAATTAGCCGCACCTTCTCAAGACCTTGTACTCGCACAGGAGTAGAAATCTGTTTTCTGTTAAAAATACACATTAAAAAAAAAAAAAGAATTAGAAAACAATACAAATTTACAAGTATCCAGCAAGCTTGCACTGAAATGAAGTAAATCTTACAAGGTTATTACTCCCTCCATAACAAAATGAGTGTCTTGCTTACAAAACTTGTTTGTCCCATAATATTCGTTATACATGAATTACCAATAATATTACACAAATCAGTTAGTTAGAACCACTTGAGTTTGTTACCATAAATGCACACGGGGGAATGTCAAAGCACAAATAAATTATTCTTGATTTTTACAACCAAAAAAAAAAAGTCAAACAAGACACTTATTTTTGGATGGAGGGAGTAACATATAAGAATACACATAAGCACATAATTGCATGAAATCTGTGGAGTATGGAGACTATACATGTCACCAGGAGGCCATGGCTGACCCCATGTCCATACATCCCCTTCACGTGTAAGTACAACAGAATGAGTACCACCAGCAGCTACCTGTAAAAGAGATAAAAAGTATTAGACGTAAGTTTATAGTAATCCCTGAGTATATGCATGCAGATATGCAATGATACTTATAGTGCAAATGAAGCAAAAAATGAGTGGTTTTTATAGTTCAAAGTAAAGCACATCTAATGAAGTGCAACCAAAGCTGCTTAGGCACACTTTTCCACTCTTTTAATCATTGATATGGTAATATTGACTTGTTATTATGTTAAATATAACATATACTCTCGTGTTATTATGTTATTTAAGTGTTTCTCTTCCTCAAAACGCACACTTCAGTTTGCACTTCAGCTTTAAGAGAACTTTATCCTCAAGTGCTCTTTGAACTTTTAATACTATCGGACATGAATGTGCCAGAGCAACAAATATAATAGGGCCAAGCACATCAAAGGAAGCCAAATTTGTAAACATCATGATGATGCAAGAAAAGTTTATGTTGCTTGTCAAGAGAAAACAGTGATAATTTCCTAAGTTCTTTCAGCATTCACTGTGGATGCAAATAAAAAAAGGTTCATATACAGCCATACTTAAAAAGTTTTGCGTAGATACATAAGGGGCGGATCAAGAAAAAGGCAGTAGTCACAGTAAAAGATGGGTGAGCCACATGAAAGAAAGGCCTATATTGTTATAATTCCAGTAGAAGGTTCTATGTAAATGCATGAGTTAAGAGCCTTCAGAAAGTTGGAATAGTCATTGGCTTAGCCCATATTACATGGAGGCGTCATGAATAGTAAACTTCAAAAAGGATCATTAGTAAACATCTTATAGTATAAAAGTTGGGTATTAATAAACTGAGGCAGCTACGAAGTAATGTAAGATTACATGGCTTCTTCAGCCAGCAGAAACTGAAAAATAGAAGGTGCTACATAACCCCCAGCTAGACATTCTAGTAAAAAAAATAGTACACAAAAGTTCACCTATATCTAAATTGTTCTGCAATATTTCCCAGTTAAGCTTGAAATTGATTCTTCATTCAAGGACTGTCAAGTTTTACTTTCACTTCACATCACAAGGAATATGCGGTACAATATGTAGAAATTGTAAGAACTACTTGATGTCAAAACTCAAAAGTAACTTCATGTCTGAAATAATGTGCTTCATATAGATTCATGAGAAAGGAAAGCGGGTGTCGATACAACTGGGGAAAAAATTACCTGGCGAACTACAAGCTTTGGTGCACAACGTTGAGGAATCACAATATCCCTCCTCAAAGGTCTACCAGTATCATCTTTCCTCTCGGGTTCTTCGCCACACTGCCCGTACTCATTCCCACCTGCACCAAACGTAACAACCCGCATAAGCTTCTCATAACAAAAAAATGCATTCACATATCAGTTATGTTGTTGGCCCAACAAAAGAAACACATAATAAAAATGTACTACCTCCGTCCCAAAATGAGTGTACTGGTTTCTATTTTGTAAAAAAACTAAGGAGAAGTTAGTTAGTGTGCTATATTTACTCCGGTATCATTATGATCCTGTGATTCCTGTGTAAAGAAAAACTAACTAACTTGTCACAATGATACAATTGACAATTCACGGACAACTAACTTACTAAAAAGGGAAAGAGGACACTCATTTTGGGACGGATGGAGTATTTGATACTAAACAAGTAAACCCTATAAGGTTAAATGAATAGATTCAAATTCTATTTCTAACAAACAAAAAATTGATCTCTAAAGACAAATTCTTCATAATACAATAAAGAAATATAGAATAATAGACCCACCCCAGGCATAAGCTCTGCCTTGATCGTCAACGGCCAAACAATGCCACCCACCAATAGCAGCCTAAGATCAAGAAGGCAAGCCACAGTTGAACAAAACAAAGACTGATAGATAAATAATAATAAAAAGTATGAGAATTACAAGAAAAATTAAAAATACCTGAACAATTTTGGCATTGGCAAGAGCCTTGACCTGGCTAGGTATGTTCTCAGTCTTGGTTTCAGGGGGGTGACCCAAGGTCCCTCTCTGGTTCCACCCCCAGGTAAACAACTGAAACCCACACCACACCAAACCAGTTGAATACATATAACAATCAAATGTGTTGTGTAGTGTAAATAGAGACACAAATAGCATATAAAAAGAGAGATAAATATTAAATACCCTGCCGTCTTGGCAAATGGCGAGAGAGTTGCGGCTGCCGGCGACGACGGAGCGGACGTTGTGGGATTGGAGGGCTTTGACGAGACAAACCCACTCTCTTTCTTCGTTGCTACCGATTCCCAGCTGTCCATCTTCTCCGGAGCCCCTGAGAAACAAAAAAAGCGTGTAAGTTATCAACAATAGATGAGAGAGAAAAGCACAGCAAGTGTGTGTGTGTGTGTGTGAAAGAGAGAGACCAGGCGATAATGGCGGAATGAGCAGCCATGGAATGGAAGTGAAGTGTCACTGTGTGTGTGGTGTGGCTCTGTATATATATTGTCTTGTGCTCTGTTGTGTTGTCGATGTTGAATTAGCGATGCTTTTTTCAGTGCGGCGAGCAAGTTGGGGATTGGTATTCGGATTCGGGAATTCAATAATCAAAATGCAAAATGCAAGGTGGGTGATGACTCATTACCCTTGCAATGTGTGCACTACAGATATATCTATTACTCAATAATTTGAGGGTAAGATGATAATTTAACACCCTCACTTGAGTTGAGGATATTTCAAAATATTTTAGACATGTTTTAAATTTGTTTGCAAATTATTAAAAGCAACAACAAGAGGTTTCAAAAAAAAAAAAAAAGAAGCAACAACAAGAATAATATATCTTTAATGATCATGTTAATCTCGCATGAACAAATCGTTGAGTGCTTGTTCTTGTGGAGAAATTTTTTATAGACGTTGATCAAGTCAATCGTTGTTGGCTGTTGAAGTTGTCACCGACAACTTTCAAAACTTTTCACTTCATGTGAGGTATATGACGGGAGATTTTAAGTTTTTAACCAAACGATTTTACTTTTTAGAATTCTTTTTTAAACCTCATTCCAAATGTTAGTTTACCAAACAATACATTTATTTTATACATGTATTTTACCTCGTTGTATTCACTTCTAGATACGTTTTATCTCTAGAGACTTTTGAATTAAACAATTCAAACAAGCCACAAGTCTCAACTCATCTAATCTTGACTCGCCAGTTAAACCCTACCTTGAAAACGAATTGGCATCAATTTCCGATCTCGGCAAGCTTGTCGTCAAGCGGTCCTGTTTCTTGCCCCTTCTACTAATTATATATTGACTCACAACAATCTCCAACCTGAAACAATCTTTTAATAATTTAACTATCGAGTTAATCCACAAAAATGTTCTCGCTCAAGA
Source organism: Pelargonium nanum (assembly GCA_036897485.1). NCBI lineage: Eukaryota > Viridiplantae > Streptophyta > Magnoliopsida > Geraniales > Geraniaceae > Pelargonium > Pelargonium nanum. The sequence goes on along the minus strand of JAYMTF010000982.1, from coordinate 6,658 downwards.
ACAAATCAACAAGAAAAAAGACGACAAAAGATACAAACACTACAAAAAATCACTTCATACAATAGATTCTTCTAGTTTCACGGGAGACCCACAGTTGGCCGACCTCACTTTAATCACGATGCTTGTGTATTCACTACAAGGTCGATCAACTATGTATAAAGTATGAATTTTTTTATGATACATTTCTTTATATTTAATATATATACTTAGACATGTGTATTTATTCTAGATAAGCACGTGTTTGCAATTGCGTTGTATAGGAAGCAGCTCATCACTGATTGGATGCGGATGGGTCCTAATATCATATCATCTAATATGTCAATTTCACCTTATCGTCTCACACAGAAACAAATAATTATATCATCCGACCTAGTGGATTTCTAAAATTATAACATTTCAAAAAGAAAACAAAAAATGTTTGTTAAAATTATTATTTTCCCGCAAATATATATCTACTCCATTTTCTAAAAACGTACTTTTTGAGAAACAGACAAAGAATGAAGGAAAAACTTAAATCCGACTCAATTCTAAATTTTTATCTGAGATTATGAACCAAGGCACTTGATGCTCAGTGTTCCAAACCATGGTCACAACACTTCGAAGCTGACATGTTAAGAATCAACAAAAACAGCTAGAAAAAAACCTCGAATGAGGATTAGCCTGGGTGTGGTAAAACGGCTTAAAGGTGCCAACCGCGAGTGTGCGGGGCCGCTCAAAAACCACATGGTATAAACCCAAAAAACAGCTAGAAAAAAAAACTAATATCAACAGTTGATCATATAGCATGGCACTCGAAACACCAACCAAATTCTTCTTATGAATACTAAAAGGAAGTTCATAACCTGTCGGACACATTTAAGCCTCAAGTGCGCTGTAGGCACTCGAGATCATAAAATCCTGCTACAACCACCCAAATTCATCTCTATGTAAATACCACAAATGAAGGTACACAGTACATATCCTATATTAACTGATACATCACTGCTGCCCCTCCCCGTCATTTTTTGACGTTTCCTTGATTTCATCCCCCGCGTCATCCTGAACAAATGAAAACAAATCACATTAAGCATTACACACACGAATACATCTATTTGTTCATCTTTTACGTATAGACAGAGAGACCAGAGACAGACCGTGATATCAGAAGTCCACAAGGTCAGGTTGTCTCGGAGAAGTTGCATGATCAAAGTACTGTCCTTGTATGACTCCTCACCCAATGTATCCAGCTCAGAGATAGCCTCATCAAAAGCCTGCAAGTTGCAAAGATTTCCGAGAAAAGACAAATGATTATTCGTTAAACAAGAAACCTCACATATAAATAGATCATATATGACCCATTTGTAAAGATTTATACAAACTGATATGTTTTCATCTTGCCACTACACAAATGACACGTAAATGGTCAATGTATCGCTTCAAGCGGTGACAAATTTTCAGAGTTATCGCTATATAGTAAATGTATTCCAGCCCACATCATGGCTGGAGAAATTCAATAAGGGGAAGGGGGGATAACATCTATAGATAACAAGTCAAACAAGATATAACATTGCGAAAATAATACTCGGAGAATCTACAGCTAAGAATTGTCCTGCCCATGATGGCCAATCCTTACAAAGACTGGAGCCCTAACCCCAACTAACCAGAGATGAAGATTTTCAGATCTTTCTCCACAATAAAAAGGACAAAGGACATTTCTTAGCATGAATTAGTTAAGGGAATTTAAAAGTGACAATTCTTTCCAGTAAAGAAACACAAACATACATATATCCTGCTAGAGCCTAAAATCAAACATACAGTATAAAATGTTCCTAGTCATCCTGGCATACTCAGGACAAGATATAGGAAAAGGAAATATGTGTGTGTGTGTCACAGAATGTTAAAGGGTTGAGAACACCAATAATAAAAAAACAAAGGTAAAAACCATTCATGCCAAAAGCCTATGCCATTTGGTGTAGAAAGCTAACAAGGGATAATTCGCATGCCAATGGAAAAACACTAAACATCAAAGAACATTTTGAGGTGCACTAATCTAAAGGTAGCAAATAATTCAATTGGTACATGGGACATCAAAGGAAATATCTGTATCAATTGACATCCATATATTCCTTGGAGGTGATCCAAAACAAGTTCAAATAGAAAAATAAAGGTTACTTATGAACTACAAAGAAACACTATAGTAAAGCAGTAGAGTAAACGTACCTGCTTAGCAAGATTGCAAGCCCGATCAGGTGAGTTAAGGATTTCATAATAGAAAACTGAGAAGTTGAGTGCAAGTCCAAGCCTTATTGGGTGAGTAGGAGCCAGGTCAGCCAAAGCAATATCCTACACCACAAAAAAAACCCGCTCAATAGTCAGTAGATGCTATATTATGACCAGAAAAGAAATAGATGCAAATGAAGACATGAAAATTACAGAATGACACATATATCACCCACCTGAGCAGACTTGTAGGCTAACAAAGTGCTCTCAGCAGCTTCCTTCCTCTCCGCTCCAGTCTTAAACTCAGCAAGGTACCTGTGATAATCACCTTTCATCTTAAGGTAGAACACCTTGGACTCAGCAGCAGAAGCTGAAGGAATGAGGTGCGACTCAAGCAGGTTCAAAATGCCATCACAGATCTTGCTGAGCTCAGATTCAATCTTGCCCCTGTATTCCTTGATGATCGAAACATGATCCTCATTTCCCCTGCTCTCTTCCTTTTGCTCAATGGAAGAGATTATCCTCCAGGAAGCCCTTCTGGCTCCAATCACATTCTTATACGCCACAGAAAGAAGGTTCCTTTCCTCCACAGTTAGCTCCTCAACATCCACTGTCTTTGCAACTTTCTCCATGAACTCAACCATTTCCTCATAACGCTCAGCCTGCTCGGCCAACTTGGCCATGTACACATTCTCCTCCCGTGATGACTCGGTGGGCGACATCTTTGCTTCTTGTATCTATTAAATAATTCTGCAGGTCATATTCATATGCAACTATAGTTAGCATGATCTAAGCAATGCACAAGTTTTAAGCAATTAAAGGCTAGCAACACTTTTTTTTTTCTCTTTCTCTCTCTCTAAACACTTGCTGTCCTATTGGGTCATGTGGCCATCAATTAAATGGATGAAGAAAAACCTAGCAAGTAGTTATATTGGTTTCTGCTTCATTGTTTAGTGGCATAATAGGAGTAAATTGTTCAAAAGAAAGTGTCTCTGCATTGCTCTTTCAACAAAGATAAGCAGAAAAATTAAAACATAACTCAAAAATATTACATAGCTAGCATCACTTTTATTACAGATAAATTAGGTGAAGTACAAATAAATCGGAAAAAAAATAATAAGCAAATCAAATATAACCCATAAATATTTATCAGAAACCCTAATTTATTTGAGACAAATCAAAATCGCCGATCAGTTAGCATATTAAACTACACAAGATGAACAAATTAGAAACTTTAAAAGCTTCTGAATAGCTACTTCACCTTACTTAAAAATCTTCCTACCTCGGTATAGGGAAGATTCTTTCAAACAACGAGAAAGGAAACTTATATGTTTCATTTTCTCGCGTTTTCTCGGCGACCAAACAGATCACCAGACAAAGCGCTTCTATCTCAACAGATCAAGACAGAAACACAGAGCACAACTCAGCAAAAAAATCCAAACAACACATGAGAAGCCACCATCATATCAATCACCACAGAAACCAACTTCAGATCTAACCGTACGCAGCAGAAATCCATCAAAAACCAGAAGAAAAGAGCAAAATTCACAAAATCAAAAACAAAAAGGACGAGAGAGTAAACGAAACCCTAACACCATATCGTCGAAGAAGAAGAAGAGTACCTTAGCGAAGGGTTTGGAGATGGATCTGTGTGTGTGTGTGTGTTTGGGGGCGTGCGTGAGAGTAGAAATGGGAGAAGGAGAAAGGGAAAGGGTCCAATAGGAAGGCGACAAGTGGTGGGTGGCGGAGATTCCGTGGAAATCGATACCATCAGGGCGCCACGCTGTCGTTGACCGTCAACGCATCATCAAAGCGAAATGGTGGGTCCTGGTCATCATTGGTGGAGTGGACCTGGACCGGACCCATGTGAATCGGGCTCAGATTGGTTCTTATCATTATCTGAACCCGATCCTACATACGAAAATTGTGTTTTGCCTTCACAACTGTGAGCCCACACACAGCTCACCCGTCACGGACCTTACAGCTGTCAAATGGTCTGTAAGGTTGGCCCGCCGAACACGTTTGTTTTTAAAGCCCGGCAGGGCCGGGTCAGATTCCAATATTGTGCCGAACTCATATGATTTAACTAATAAAAAAAAGTCAGGAAAGCGCCGTCTCTATTGTAAATATATCAAAAAATAATTAAACAATTTTAAATTATATTGCCATGAAGAAAATGTATTGACAAATGTGTTTTAGGTAATTGTAGACAAATGTTGGTAGTCAGCAACAAAATGATAGGATAGTTGAAGACATTTTTAGGCGATAAAAAAACACAACAAACAAAAAAATTGAGAAATCCATAGTGGACCCTAGATACTCATTCATCCAAGTTGTTGACATGAGTTGGTTTTGATGGGTAAATGTGTTTCTCAATTATTCAAGTTGCATACGTAATGGTGTAGAGAAAAATTCATCTAAACGATTCTTCACAACCATTGCATGAGCATAAGAGGTAGATGTAAATAAAAAGACATTGTCCGCAAAAAATAAATGAGAATCGTCAGTGGGGTATTTAATTAAGATCAACGGAACCCAAGACCTAATAACCACCCTATGAGGAATAAACTTGTAAAATCTTACACAATGAGAATGATCATAGGTGGTGAGAACCTAAAACGATTCAATTTTATTCTGAAAAATAATAATGAATTTGTTAATACACATTTATTAGATCACTTCAAAATGTAGGCTCGACTCTCACTATTATTATTATTATTTAAATAAATATAATCATTCATGATTTTTTTTTAATGAATAAAAAGAGAGACAATACTCTATTTTGATACATGGATTTTACTAGATGCATAAATATGTCCACGTTCATATATTTAGGATAAATAAATATACGAAAATTGCCAGGTGATTTTTTTTTTTTAATTTTTAAAAATAATAAGCAATTTATGGTTAGACTTAAACTGGTTGGGCCATGTCGATGGCCCAATATGGATAAAGATGCACGGTCCATAAAAAAAAGCCCAATAAAAACCAGAGCCCATCGGCACTGATAACATTACCGGCGACGATACGACAGTTCTAGTAAACATACACCAGCGAGCTCAGCCGCAGGTGAGGTCATCAATCGAGCTAGGGTTTTAGGAGGTTTTCGATGGGCTATCTCGAGGAAGCGCGTCAAAATCACGTCAAAAAGAAAGTAGAAGAAGGTACTTCATTCAACCTCCGTTTCGTTTCCCGAGAAAATTCGACTATTTTCATATCAAGAGTTTCATTTTGTCGAAATTGGATCAATTTTCCTTCCAAATTTTCATTTCGGTGTTTCAGCTTCGAAAACGAACAATATGTATGATTTTGTGTTGTTTCAGTTGTTGTATTGATCAACATTATTGAGTTTATGAACAGTTAATTGCTATTTTCTTTTATATACTGTCTGTCCCTTTTTTTGTTAGTTTGTAGGGTTTGGTAATTGAAATGAAGTTATATACAGTTATACACAGAACTAGAAAATGTGATTGTGCAATAAGCATTGATTCGTGTATTCTACATGTGTATGCTAACAGCTTTACGCAGCAAAATGAAGGAGAAGGCACTAAAAGAGTGCGATTATTACGCTTCGAAGTATGCTGATTGTGCTATGGGAAAAACGATATCTGTTGTTTGGCAATGTCGCAAACAAGCTAAAGAATTGAACAACTGTCTTCACCAATTGTAAGTTCAAATGCATTACGTGGTGGACTTATGTATGATTTTATTATCTAATTATGCAATTGTCTCGTTGTACTTGTAGTATTGCCGTATCTTTGTACTTTAGTTTTGAAGAAAATTGGAATAGTTGTCCCAGTTTGTGTTGTGTTAACCCTATCTTGAGTAGTCCATTGCCTCAACTTATGTTGTTTCCAATTTGGTCCGGTTCTAGGTTGCTTGTGAAAATTATTAACTTTTTCCCCCGGGAATAATCTTTGCATTTCGTTTCTCCATACACATGCTTAGTTACCAATAATATCCCTATAATGAGTTACTCATTTTGGGATGTAAACCAACTAATTCGGATTAGTGACAAGTAACTAATCCGGTAAAGAAAAATACAAGACAGGTAGGAATTACAGACAAGTAGGACCACAAGGTTTGTCAAGTTGTCCATACTAAGTTGTAACACAGTTGCATTCTCTGAGTCTCGAACTCGAGATCTCAGATTAAGCTAAAATAATTTTTTGCCTTGTCAGTTGATCCACACGCTTAGTGGTGATTGTGATTAAACTAAAGTAATAGGGTTTTGATTATTTTGTTATTTAGATAATATTATCATCTCTGTGGAGTTTTTATTATGCTAATAACCTTACCAATGATTAAGACATAATTGAATTATAGTTTGTTAAGAAACAACTAAGCTAATGTATATATCTGTAGTTATGTTGCTAACTTAGTCCATTGGTTGTACAATTAGGCTCCTTAAGGTTGCGTTTGGGAACATGGATTTGATTTGAAATTCGTCATTTGAAAT